>CAVNVB010000196.1:0-65217 GCA_963691665.1 Clepsis dumicolana
CGAGAAGGCGACGATGTACTGAAATGCTGGTCATTTTGTTTCTGAACGCATTGTAGAGGACTTATGATATGTGTGTAGATAAAATTAATTAATTTCATGACACGGCCATTGTTTGCCAACAATTATCCAACCATCTAATAAGAACTAAACTAATAAACTAAAATTAATAACTTTTAGTATCTGTTTTCTAATTTCTGGTAGCATTGTGTCGACAATGGCGCAAGTAATCCTACTATAGTTTGTTATGCTGATTGATAGCAACACTGACTGGCGTGCCTTGGTGTCTTACGCTATGGCCGCAGCTCCGCATATTTCCAGATCTTGTAACATTTATCTAATACATTATAAAACGTTGTAAAATCTAACATTTTTACTTAATTGATATTAGCCTGACCAAATGTATTATTGGAAAAGAGAAATCAGATCCACAATACATGCTTCGTCAAGAGGGTACAAAAAAATTGTTCCACAACAAGCTTCGCTAATTAATCTATATTTAAACTAATAAAAAAAAAAGCAAGACCCCGGCAAGTTCGTGCCAGGTCCCAACGCGACCCGTACCCGGCTTTAAAGGACTACTGACTGAAAAGGATGTACTGTTGTTGTTTGTTTATTGTTACATCTAGTATATTTACCTAAAGGTTTATTTATGAACCTTTAGGTCTTTTTACTAATAATGTTTTTCTAACAATGCTTGTAAACGACTGTATGTGTTGTGAACTTAAATAAATATAATAAAAACGTTAGTCTCATTGATGTACCAAATAGTGAGATTCACCACCCCTTCACCGCGCGCGGACAAGCAATATAGGTGATTAGGTTACTCGGTGACTTAGTCGCCAACAGCCGCCGCGCAGGTGACATCTCGTTGATTCGCCCAGTTCAACCGCTCAAAATGACGTCGTGCACATTTATGAACTGTACAAATAACACAAAAAAGAAAAACAAAGCACATGGTATCACATTCCATACGTAAGTAAATAATATACTCATTATTTGTAAAGAAAACCACGCACTTAAAATTATAATATTATAGCCGAAAAATTATTTCCCCGCCTGATAAATCCCAACCTCTAATAGTATGGCCATTTTGTAATTCCTAGTAAACTAAATAAAACTATTACAGAAACTGACTATTTTATCTATTTCTACTGATTTTCCAGTTTTTAGATCTACCGATATAGACTGTCCATTATCTGTCTAATGACGACACTGAATTAGGTACCTTTTTGTAATTTTTCCATTATTTTATATTTTTAACTTTGAAACAGTTACGAAAGACTTGCCTTCCATTCCACTTGCCACTCTGAGCTTTTTCGTCTTTTATGCCTAAAATATAATCAATAGTGGCTCTGAGAGCTGTAGACATCGTGAGCTATTTTTTTTTCCAAAAAACTATAATTATTGAGCCTGCTTACAAAATTTTACACTGCAGAGGAGAACAGCTGGACAGACATTAAGAAAGCATTTTAGTCCCATTTTTAACGTTCATGCTTCGCTCGCTCGGTCAATAAAGAACGACCTGTTATTTTATGTTCGTAAATTAGCAGGTCATTGTTATCATGCGACTACTTGTTATTTTGTGGACATGAAGTAGCAGGTCGGTACGGTAGTCGTACATTATCCAGATGGCATATTTGTCTGTGGTATATTCCCTTGAAGTTTGACATGTCAGTGTAATGACAGCTAATGAGTGAAGGCCGCATTTTGTCAGCGCTAAAGAGGTGCGTGGCTAGTCTTCATGTATAAAAGTCGGTGGTTAGTCTTCTTTAAACAGCACCACATTCTAACACATTGTAGCCGGTGGTTGGTGTGTCTCTCACGGATTGAGCCGTGTGGCGACGAGGTAGAAACACCTCGAATGTTTTAGTGGGTAAGAGCTCCAATTATTTAAATCCGATCACTTCTCCAAGGTGATGGGGTATCTGTATGCAGCAGATTTCCCCTGGAAGAGTAAAGGCGATGTGATGTAGGCGTGGCGTTACCGGTGTCCGCAGATGTTGAGCTGCTGGCAGACGGCGGCGCAGGGCGCGTGCAGGCGGCCCTGCCGGCAGCCCGCGCACGAGCCGCCGCACGAGTGCTGGCAGCGCAGCACCACGCCGCACGGCGCCGTACAATGCTTCAAAAGCTGCTCCGGATCAATAACACCTTATGAAAAATTTGAAAAAGTACAATTAGGGGTTTTATTTTAAGCTTTGCAATTTTTCGTAATGCGATCTCCACTGACTTTCTTATTGCTTTTTTGTCATATTTTTTAATTTTCAGTCATGTAAGAAGGTAGTTCTGTGGTTAACTAACTTATCATACTCTGCAATAAGTTGCACGGCAGCTGGACCTTGTGGCCGCAGGGCGAGTCGAAGCTGCGGTCGACGATTGCGTTGCACTTGGTTTGGTCGCACGGCGCGTCGCAGCGGCCCGGGCACGCGTGCCCGCACGGCAAGACGCGCGCGCACTTGCGCCGACAGTGCGCGCGGCTCGGCTCCGTGCCGCACTCCATTTCCATTTCATGGTTACATCCAGGTATTTTCTTCTTAACCTAAACAGAATTCATTACAAGAATATTAAGAATAGGTACAAAACGAAAATACATCCATATTATAGTACTATTATAAAAGCGAAAAGTAACTTCGTCGTTTTGTCTGTTTGTTAACCTCTTCACGCAGAAAAGTCTGAACGAATATGAATGAAATTTTAAATAGTGATAGCTTATACTCTTCCTTTTATCCGAGAAAATTGTGTAATTCCCACAGGATCGCGACAGCCGAATTTTACGCAGACGAAGTCGCGGGCAACAGCTAGCTAGTCAAATAATAAATGATGAAAACTATTATAACCTTTTGCTTGCAATCTCCGCATTTTTCGAAACATAGTTTCTTGCAGAAGTGCGAGCAGGGCAGCGAGCGAGCACACTTCTCGCGGCACGGCGTCGCATCCACGTTTACATGGCACGCCACTCGTTTCTTGTGCGTGCATCCAGACCTCTTCTTTACAACCTGGACGGAGATTTAATGAAATTAAAATGCTGACTCGATAAGTATTGAGGCTGACGCATATCTCTGATTAATGTTCATGATTACCGGAACATTGCAGTTCAGACATTCGTCGAAACAATTCCGTCGGCATTTGTGTTCCCCCAGATCGTCTTCCAAATTCGCCGTGCAGCCCTTCTTTGCTTTCGAGCACGGCTGCGTGCAGGGATACTGAGGATCAATAAAAAGAGTAGATAAGCTTTATATGTAGGTACTTAAAGGTGAAAGACAATATTAGAACCTTCTACTTTCACTCAGTCTTGCATTTTACAAGACAAGCTAGCTAAGAAAATGTTTTTAAGGCCACCCTTAAAGCTCTCCACTCCGCACTGCTTCATTTTCGCCTGCGTATGTAGCAGCGAAGCGTTATATGTGGTTAGAGTAACATTTACCTATAAATTACACATAGATTAACTAGATTATAGATTAGATTATTTCGATTTGAAAATTACTTATTATTGGACACTCAAAGTGGGACAATGGGAGTTGTTACAGGGACAACAACAAAAACAAAATAATATCAATTAAGAGATAAAATAAATAAAAAGAAATTAAATTAAATTCCACATATAGACGAGTGCGAGCTAGAAATTATAATCATTGATAATAAGTAATACATTAATTACAGAAAAGTAACTATTTGAAGAGGGGATGATGTAAAGTATTTGACAGTATTTAAAGGAGTCAATGGAATATATTAAACTGGGTGTGGGTGTGCCATAAAATATACAGCATAGGAAACATCTTGCACATATCTACATATAATTATAATACTCAGCGGCAAACAATTTGGCCCACAGAGGTGTAAGTAATTTGTAGGTACGTAGACTGGGCCAACAGGTTTAGCAGACTACTAAGAATGACCCCCACGAGGGATTTCGTTAGGTGTACTTTTAGGTGGACTAGGTGGAGTAAGTAGTAGCAGGACCTAAGGACACTACTGTATGCCTAATATCAGCCTTTGATCTTTTGTTTCAGATTTTATTACTAAAATGTTAAAAATCATGGTAATTTTACAACTACGTCATTTTAGCTAAACGAAGCAAGCGAGGGTAACCAAATAAAATCGGAATTGAGGAGGATAGATTTGGTTTAATCGATATATATATATGTTTTCTGTAATCTCCTTGTACTGTTTTGTGGATTTCAATAAAGAATATTTGTATTTTAATATAGTTGCTCAAAAAGTGGTACATTTTGTAGCTACGTTTCATGCGGAAAGTTGTATTTTTCGTACTAGTGCTTTTTGCTTTTCCAAGGCGCCGGCGGCAACGGGCCGTCTTCCTTCACCTGGTCGATGGCGGGTGGTGGTGGGAGGCCCGCCCCCTCTTTGTAATTTTTTCGCAAATGTATTAAAAACGTCGTTTGGTACACATGCGGAAGAGTCATTTTCACTCGTCCCGAGGCTCGACCCTCGCCCTGCGGCTCGGGCCTAGACACCTCGGAACTCGTGCATAATGACATACATTCCGCACTTATATCAAAAAGTACTATTGTATTGTACATATAAAAAAAAGTCCTGACTGATTGACTGATCAACGCCCAGCCCAAACCCCTGGACCTAGAAAGCTAAAATTTGGCATAGCGGTTCCTTTTATAATGTACACCCGGGATAAGGCGGGATTTTTCGAAATTCCACCCTTAAGGAGTAAAAAGGGGGGTGAAACTTGGTATCGGAAAACGTTATTTTTTTTAAAGTTACGTTTATGAAACTTAGTGAATATGTTTTTCAAACAAAATAAATGAACACGTGTTTAACCGTTTCTGAAAATTTCAACCCTAAGGGGGTGCAAAGGGGGGGGGGGGGGGGGGGGAGTTTGTTTAGAAAAACGATACGATTACGATTTTTTTAAATTACGATTATAAAACTTAGGCGTTGGATAGGAAGAAATTTTGCTAAATTAGTACCCACGGGATACAGAGAGGTTGCTTGCTTGCATGCTTGCTCGCTTGCTTGCTTGCTCGCTTTTTTGCTTGCTTGCTTCCTCTTTCTTATTATTGCTTGCTTGTAGGATTGCTTGCATGCATGCTTGCTTGCAGGGTTGCTTTCATGCTTGCTTACCTACTTGCTTTTTATATGCATGCTTGCTTGCTTGCATGTATGTATGTAAATTGAATGAAAATTTTAAATGTGGTCAATTCAGATCTTTCTTAGTAAATACCTAAGTAAATGTGCTGAATTCAATAATAATTCGTGATAGGGATGATAGACTTTTAACTTCCTATGAAACTGTAAATAAACATTGGTTCGTATAAATAATATATATATATATATATATATATATATATATATCACGATTAATTAGGGTATTGGACACATTTAATCAATATGTACATACACTAAGAAAGATCTAAATTGACCACATTTGAAATTTTCATTCAATTTCTATGGAATAATCGAAAAACAAAAAAAAAAATGCAATGTTGCCAGCTTAGCAGGAATAAACACTCTTAAACCACTTAATATATAATATACATACTAATCATAAAATGTGATATAATGTATCTTTAAAGTCTATCAACTTAATATTGTCGCTCTGGCAGCGAACTTACCTTAGAATAGTTAGATATTTAAGTTAGTTATAGTCCTGGTTGGAGACTGAAAACCAGCAGGCTCGCTGAGTCTCATTCCCTGTTTGCCTCATACTTATAGGCCGCGCGATGGATTAAGATCGCTCGGCGAAACTGGTGGGGGCAATTTGGCGCATCTGTACAATTGCTCACAAAATTGTTAAGTTCTGAGTGTATTTCTTTGAAACATATTTTTCTTATTTCGCATTTTTTTGTTCCTTTAGTCACCTAACATATAACACTCGTTTTTGCTTGTGACTTATTTTGCTAGTATGTTTATTCAGAATCTTGGTAGTATTTTTAACGTGCTTTTAATTACCCATGATTTAACTAGTTTCCTTTTTAACATAACAATTCACGTCGTAAACCATTTTTCTGGCTTGCCATGTTAAACTTTATATTTGGGCATTTTTTTCACTTACTACGACATCATAACGTACTTACTACTAATACAGTAAAACAATCCGTGCGCAACAGTACTCAAGAGACACGTGACGCGTGAACGAAGCGAGGGAGGGGAAGAACGACTTGATCTACCAATAACGTGTCGGCGCCAGCGTGCACCCTCCCCTCACCCCTCTGCGCAACCAAATAGACCTAAGAATTGACTTCTGCGCATCCCCCTTCCACTTTTGACAAGCGATCTTAATTCGCCGCGCGACCTATACTGTACCTATTGCTATAATATTTTTCTGTGAATCTGTGTGTTGATAAATAAAAATGTATTTTATTATTATTATTAAATATGTAATTTTTAGAATAAATGTGCCAGTTTGGTCCAGTACTTTTTTTAGGGTTCCTTAGTCAAAATGGCAAAAAGGAACCCTTATAGTTTCGTCATGTCCGTCTGTCTGTCCGCCTGTCAGTCCGCGGCTTAGCTCAGAGGCTATTGGTACCAGAAAGCTGTAATTTTGCATACATATACATATTAATTATGCCGAAAAAGCGCTGGGCTAAAATCTTGAAAAAAATATTTTTTTTGAGGTACATCCCCTACACGTAAAGTGGGGATGTTTTTTTTATTTCTCGTCCACCCCATAGTGTGGGGTATCGTTGGTTAGGTTTTTCAAAAATATTACGGGTGGGCGAAGATCATTTTTCGATTAAGTTATTCGTTTGCGTTATATTTAGCTTTGAAGGGCTCATTTTTGTTGGAGTCAAGTGCCACCTAAATTGGAGAATCCTGCCTTGAGAATGGTTACAAAATGGAGATTTTCAACAAGATCATAAAAAATGCATAGTACAGTCAAGGAATTTAATTTCCTACCCATTTCGTTGAAATGTTGTTAGACATTCGCTATGCATTAAGGTCGAAAATGTCAACGTAAACGCGACATGTCAAAGCAACGTCTAGCTCTTATGGTTACAGATTGCTATACGATATTAAACCTTAGGTGGGTTGGAAATTAAATTCCTTGACTGTACAGTCAGCGTCGAACGTAGCTCATCACTTTTGTACCTAGTCGCAATAACACACTTGTCAATCACGTATGACGCGCTGTATCTGGCCGTAGAGCGAAAAGGTACAGAAGTGACAAGCAACTTTTGACGCTGACCCTACCTATATCTCAAAAACGGTGATATTTTGATAGAGGTCAAATTGCCTATGTTTAGTTAACCAGTGAGCCCAGGGCACCCCGCCACCCTGTGGCGAGCCACTTACGCGTTTGTGTTGCGGGTCGTCCTTGGCGTGGCACTTGCGGCGGCACGCGTGCCCACAGTCCAGCCGATTATTTTGGCATTTCCCCGTGCATTTCACGTCATCCAGTTTCTTAAAACACTGTTTCTGAACCTGAAACATTACATTTTATGACGTTTATTAAGAAAGGCTGTTCTCTTTTACAGGTCCAATTTCTCAACCGATTCTTGTAAAAATTTGTGAGCAGGTTCGATAATTATACAATACAATACAATAAGTAACTCTTTATTGAACACCACATAACAGGCAAAACAAGAAATAAGGCACAAAGAAAATACAAGGTAGCAATGGGCGGGTATTATACTTACATATAGAATTTAAAATTTTACGAGAATCGGTTGAGGAATTCGACATGCAGAGGAGAACAGCCGGACAGACATACGAAAGCATTTTTTGTCCAAGATAAAACGGGGTCGCTTCACGCCCGCGCTCGGTCTATGAAGGTCTACCTGTCAATTTCCACCAATCATAGGCTAGCTTGTCTCTCTTGGTGAAGAATGGCAGATAGACCTCACTCGGTACTTAGTAATCCTAGGTCCTAGCGGATTTTTGACTCGCGATAGCCCTCATTATCATTAGGTACCTGTGCAATAACTTTATCGTAACGACTACAGAACCCTATCCCGGGCGTGTCCGACACGCTCATGGCCCATTTTTAGGGTTCCGTACCTCAAAAGGAAAAATTTAACCCTTATAGGATCACTTTGTTGTCCGTCTGTCTGTCTGACTGTCTGTCAAGACCCTTTTTCTCTGGAACGCGTGGAGGTAGCACGCTGAAATGAATATCAAACCCCATTAATTGCAGTCCCTTGAAGCTGTGAAAAATTCAAACTTCTAAGTCAACGCAATCAAAAGATACAGTAATTAAAAAGGTTGTTTCCATACAAATTGCCGTGCCCCGAAAACCTAAAGGGTACTTCCAGTTGTCCTAGAAACTTGAAATTTGGTATGAAGGTAGCTCTTATAGCACAACCAGTCAGAAAATTCTCAACATCTTAATTTTTTATGTCTGTCTGTAGATTTCACAGACCAATATAAGACGACTCCACACTGGGTACATTTTGCTTAGGAGCAGGGCTCTGCTAACACTGGACTTAAAAACTGGGAAAAACCGTTAAAATCTTTCTACGGAACCCTCGTGCGCGAGTCCTACTCGCACTTGTCCGGTTTTTGATAGTATCGATTCTGTTGGTTCTCTTACATCGCCGGATACTGTTGATGACGTAAAGCTTGCATTACCTCAGAACAGCCATCCCTACCTCGTGTCCGCAGATTGGCAAAGTGACCGTGACGAGGAGTGAACACTGTACTTTGGAATCAGGTTCTACGTGGCAATTTAACACCTTGCTGTGCCCACACGGAAGAGATTTCTCCATAGGACGTTTGCAAGGCATACACTGCATAGCGCAAATCAGTGGGCATTTGTGGTCTTCAACTTCACAGATTTTCCTGTTATGCAAAATTTTCAATTAATTAAAACTTAATTGAGAGGGTGAGATGTAGGTTTTGAGATACTTCATACTTAATTTCTATAGATTCAAAATGTATTTCGCCATGTGGCCGCATATATATATACCTCTTTACTTATTTCGAAAAGCATTCACTTAGCGCGATAGGTATTCCCCTGGCTTTAAGATTTAAGCCAACGGGCGGCGCTGCCACTTGAAAGGCTATATCTACACGTTCGCATTAATCATAGAAGCGTCCTAGCTTTACGTTAGTATATAATATTATTTGTCCTCGCTAAATCCAAAGAATACATATAAGTACTTTCTAAGACCTAAGTTATAAAAAGTCGTAGTATAATACAGTTTTTTGTAAACTAGTAGGCCAGCCAATGAAAAGGTATGGAGGGAAATTCTTGGAACACAATTTTGGACTTCGTAACTTTGTTTGGATTAGTTAGGAGGTGAACATATCAAAAGTCCCCGCTCGTACCCCTTGAGCCGGGGGGGGGGGGGAGGGGGGCTTCGAATGTCCAAGTTTTCGGTTTTTCGCTTAATTCTCGGAAACTATGCGTCCTAGCGACATGACCACCTAGCGTCATGGCCTAATTTGAAATCTTAATTAATTATAGTTATGGAGGTAGGAGTCACTTTGATTCGAAAATATAAATCCCACTTATTCCCTATCCCGTGGGAATTTCGAGAAATCCCTTCTTAATCCACCTCTATGATACATAAGGTATATGTGTGCCAAATTTCAAGTCTCTAGGTCCAATGGTTTAGGCTGTGCGTTGTCTGTCAGTCAGTCATTCATTCAGCAAGTCAGTCAATCATGGTATTGTTTTATAGGTATACGAGGGCTGTTTGATAAGTACCCGTTTTCTAAATATATTAATATCACTGGCCGCAAATAAGTATACCACCTTTTTAAGCCATTTTTCAGAGGCGGGAAAATTAAAAAAAAATTGGCATTCTTTTGTCTTTTTTCTCATTTGACAACGATTCAGTGAAGGCGTGAACTTAAAATTGTTAAAATGAAGAAAGAACAGTATCGGTCTGTAATTAGATTCTTATTTTTGGAAGGAAAAACATGTGATGAAATAAAAGTAAGAATGCAAGCGGTTTACCATGAATGTGCTCCTTCTATGACAACCGTCAGATATTGGTATAACGAGTTTAAGCGGGGGAGAACAACCGTCTTTGATGAGGATCGCCCAGGCCGGCCAGTTGAGGTGACTACAGACGATATGGTTAAGAAAATTGAAAATATCGTTTTAGCCGACCGCCGAATTAAACTTCGAGAAATCGTTGATGCTGTAAACGTTTCAATCGAGAGGGTACAACACATATTAGAAGAAAAATTGGGTATGAAGAAAGTATCCGCGAGGTGGGTGCCGCGTTTACTCACGGAGGAGCAAAAACGGAACCGACTGACTACTTCGGAGCAGTGTTTGGCCGTGTTCAAACGTAACCCGAAGGAGTTTCTGCGTCGTTTCGTGACCGTGGACGAAACGTGGGTCCACCACTACACCCCGGAAATGAAAGAGCAGTCGAAGCAGTGGATTTTACCGGGTGAACCTGCTCGAAAGAAAGCAAAAACCGTCCCATCGGCTGGAAAGGTCATGGCGACCGTTATTTGGGATTCGCAGGGATACATATTGACTATTTAGAAAAGGGAGAAACAACAACAGGGCAGTACTATGCCAATTTATTGGATGAATTTGACGCAGTGTTGAAGGACAAACGACCCCATTTAAAAAAGAAAAAAAGTACTGTTTCATCACGACAACGCCCCGGCTCATTCGTCCAGAGTTGTGACGGCTAAATTAGCACAGTTACGCTACGAACTATTGTCTCACCCCCCGTATTCTCCCGATTTGGCCCCATGCGATTTCTTTTTGTTTCCCAACCTAAAAAAATGGCTCGGTGGCAAGCGATTTGGATCAAATGACGAAGTCATTGCCGCCACATAGGCCTATTTTAATGACTTTCCAAAATCATACTTTTTGGATGGTTTATTGAAGCTTGAATAGAGGTGGAACAAATGTATAGAGTAGTAGTATAAATAAACGAGACTGAATATAAATTGTAGTTTTAATTGATTATTACATAGTCAAGTCACAGTACCCCGAGTACCGGTACATAGTGGCTCATTTCCCTTTTTTTTTAAACATTGTCTGACTACTTTATTATCGTATTGATTGAACTGATAATGAAGGGAACCAATTTAATAACCAAAGCAAGTTGAGTGTGAATTTCAGCTTGCTACCTCAACTTTTTGTCCACAATATAGGTGTCCGAAAAAATCCGAGTCATTGTTCCCAACTCGACCCTACTAAATTACTTACTTAATCAATATTTTTCAATGTCAAAGAGTTATTAAAATAAAATAATTTAAGTAATAATAATACAGGTCTAAAAAGTATAAGACATGCCTGTCACAGGTTTGGCTGGTACATTCGACGGAAGCGTGTTTTAGGTCGTAGCCGTGACAGAGGCGAGGACAAGCGTGCCCGCACGGCAAAATGCCTTTGCAGCCCAGCAGACAGCCGCCTTCGGGCACCTTCACGAAGTCATCCACCGTCTCTATCTGTAAAGTTTAATATTCACTACGGCTCCAGAACTCGTATTACAGACGTGGGTGCCAAAACCGCTAAGCTGAAGTGGAACTAGGACGTATCCAGATAGACACTGGTCCAAACGGTTAGGTACCCAATGAGTTTCGACGGATAGCCAACCCGAAAGAAAGACCTTCAATGCATTTTATTCCGATTGGCAGGAGCATGCCCGCAAAAGGGAAGAGTTGCGGAAGGGAGGATGTGGAATTTGCCCAGCAGCGGAACACTATAAGTATACCTACTTAATATAGGCTATATAAAAACATATCTAGAAACACTTCCTTTGTATGCCTGAGTAAGTAGGTACTTCATCGCAAAATGGACTAAGAGCCCGCACCTGTATAGTTAATGAAAATTATGTCTATTTTTGTTTTGGCTCAGAGAAGATTAGAGAATTTACAAAGAAAATTCAAAGTAAGTATAGTCGAGGAAATTAATTCCTGACCCACCATAGAACATTTTCATAGTAAACGTCATAAAGATTTTCCTTGTCAAGCTATGCGGTGTCACTATGACGTTACTGTGAAAAGGTTCCATGGTGGGTCAGGAATTAATTTTTACGACTGTACCTAGGGACTGTACAGGGAATTGCCGTGCCTTTTTACCTAGGTATACTTAACAGTTAGCTAACAGTCTTGTAAAAGTATCTATGCCGACGTGACAAATATAGGTACTTAGTAAAATAACACCAACCTTAGTTATCTGGTCGCTGTGGTTCGGGCAAATTAATTCCAGACATTTACCAACAGATCCATTTTGGGCCAGTGTTGCAGCTATGTTGGTCCACAGGGGAGACTTATTTTTGAGCAATTCAATGTTTCCGAATATGTAGAAACCTGTGATAAAATTGGATTTAGTTAGTGCCAGGGTTTCATAATATATATACTTATCCTTGATATGTATATATTATCTATCCTTCAATGCTAGGTACCTATATATCAATGCATAATTTTAGAAATGCACTCAATAAAAATCATTTTTGAAATCGTAATTATACTCTTAATGAAAGAATCGTCCGTGCGATATTGCATGTACCGTATTACGAGAAATATAAGACTATTATTTAGAGAGATCTTCCAAATAAAAATATGACACAAGGCATTGAAAAATTCGTTAGGTACACCAACGTTAAGTATAGCTTAATTGGTGGAGCGTGGTACGGATTACCGAGGTTGCTGGTTCAAGTCCAGCTGCTTAACGGATTTTTCTTTGCATTGTCATTGTATGTATTATTTAGAAATTAATAAAAAAAAAAAAAAATAACATTGTAAAATGATAATGATAAACGTTATTGTTTTGTTTAATTTCCATTCCTATTTGTATAAAATTTGATCTAAAAACACAAATAATCAATTTAATAAATACTTATTTAGGACTATACTGAATTAAAATTTACAAGGTTACAAGATGGACCGATATAGTATGAAAAATTGCCTTGCACTTTGTTTTTTTTTGCTCTACAACAATGAAGAAAAGAAGTATTTATGTACCTTCTCGGGCTCTGGACAGCGCGACGCAGATCCTGTTCTCGGTGCCGAGGAAGCCGATGCTGTCGTGAGAGTTATTCCTGACCAGCGACAGCACAATTATCTTCGACTCTTCGCCTTGGTAGTTGTCCAAAACAGTGATCTTCACGTTGGTCAAATATCTGTAGAACTGCCGTTGCTAAACATAAAACGACGAGGCGATAATGTTAAATGCTGGTATTGGTATCACTAAGCTGACCCGTCTTTTTTTAACCAATTTTTGATCGAAATAGGTCCAAATTTAAAACAATTGAAGCCAACCCACAGCTCCGTGTGTCTAACAGTTTTTGAGATAAGTTGCTTGAAATACAGTGGAACGTAGAACCTCCTCCTTTTTTTGAAGTCGGTTAAAAAGGATCTAGCAGCCTAAGCTAATAAGATATTTGGATTTTTTGGAAGAGAGGAATTTGGTTACACTTTTAGGTGGAGTAGTGGCAGAACCTAAGAACTGTTATTTTAGCTAAACCAAGCAAGCGAGGGTAACCAAAAAATATCCATCATTAACCCCATTCTATTTTCCTCAATTCTGATTTTACTAACCGACTTCAAAAAAGGAGGAGGTTCTACGTTCCACTGTATGTATTTTTTATGTATGTACATCGATTACTCCGTCGATTGTAGACCAATTTTCAATTTTTTTTTTTATACTCCTGAGGTGGTTCCATTGTCACCAAGTCATGATCTGATGATGGAATCCCAGAGAAATCGAGGGAAACCCTCAAATTTTATAGGCACGTATTCCATATTTTCTAAGGCTATTCAAGTATTTGCGTCTGGTAGTCATCATCTCATGTTGATGAGCTGATGATGGAAGGTACAACGTCCTTAACGGTTAGGAGTAAATGTTAAATCAACATAAAATTGGGAAATAAAAATCTTTAAACAAAAAGTAAAACCGCCTTCAAAAAAACCTTGGAAAAAAACATAAAATAATCCTCTAAAGCCACGAGTTTAATGGCCTAGCATTAGCAGAAATATGAAGTCGGTGCTTCAATTCAAAGAATATTCCGCTCGCACCGCGCCGACTTCATATTTCTGCTAGTGCTAGGCCATAAAACTCGTGGCTTTAGAGGATTATTTTATGTTTTTTTTCGAAGGTTTTTTTTTGGCTACCCTCGCTTTATACAGAGCGTCTAGTGTAATTAACGGCCAAATAAACGGCCAACCCTATGCGTACACGTGCTATTACAAGCTCGCCGGAGCGCAATAAGTTACAGCGACAGGCCGTTGGCGCGCCTACGGTTACATGCAATTAACTGTAAGGAGGCAAAAGTTGTTTTTAAGCGAACTTACTTTCCTCAAATAGAACATTTGTCCCGAGTAAGCGGCGAGGATGGTGACGTCCTCCGACCGGTAGCCTTGCTGCATCAGGTAGTTCGCCAGCCGCAGCGCCATGTCGCCCTCGAACACGTTCGTCCGGCTGGAGCTGTCGTCTTCGCACTGCAAACGTACAACCACAATAATTGTACAAATCAACTCAGACTTGTTACTGCAAAAATACTTGAAAACTGAATGAAAGCGAACACAAGCAGAGTTAGAAGGACGCCCTTATCCCAAAGCCGAAGCCGCTAACTATACAGGATGCGCGCTCACCTGCTCCGGCTGTTCGTGGGTGAAGAAGAACACGTTGGTGGCGACGCCCCTGACGGGCGGGAACTCCTCGACGGAGGGATGGTTGGCCAGCTCGGGGTAGATGTGCGGGCACACGAGCGCCGCCAGCTCGGGCCGCATGCGGTGCTGCACGCCCAGCCGGCGGCTGTGCACGCCGTTGCGGATCATGCGCTCGAACAGCGACACCTCCAGCTCGTAGTGGCGCGCCAGCCGCATGTACGCGGCCGACGGGCGCAGCTGCTGGTGGTCCCCTGACGCACACGTCACACATATACTAAGATCATGCGCTCCAACAGAGACACCTCCACTCGTAGTGGCGCGCCAGCCGCATGTACGCGGCCGACGGGCGCAGCTGCTGGTGGTCCCCTGACGCACACGTCACACATATACTAAGATCATGCGCTCCAACAGAGACACCTCCACTCGTAGTGGCGCGCCAGCCGCATGTACGCGGCCGACGGGCGCAGCTGCTGGTGGTCCCCTGACGCACACGTCACACATATACTAAGATCATGCGCTCCAACAGAGACACCTCCACTCGTAGTGGCGCGCCAGCCGCATGTACGCGGCCGACGGGCGCAGCTGCTGGTGGTCCCCTGACGCACACGTCACACATATACTAAGATCATGCGCTCCAACAGAGACACCTCCACTCGTAGTGGCGCGCCAGCCGCATGTACGCGGCCGACGGGCGCAGCTGCTGGTGGTCCCCTGACGCACACGTCACACATATACTAAGATCATGCGCTCCAACAGAGACACCTCCACTCGTAGTGGCGCGCCAGCCGCATGTACGCGGCCGACGGGCGCAGCTGCTGGTGGTCCCCTGACGCACACGTCACACATATACTAAGATCATGCGCTCCAACAGAGACACCTCCACTCGTAGTGGCGCGCCAGCCGCATGTACGCGGCCGACGGGCGCAGCTGCTGGTGGTCCTCTGACGCACACGTCACACATATACTAAGATCATGCGCTCCAACAGACACCTCCACTCGTAGAGGCGCGCCAGCCGCATGTACGCGGCCGACGGGCGCAGCTGCTGGTGGTCCCCTGACGCACACGTCACACATATACTAAGATCATGCGCTCCAACAGACACCTCCACTCGTAGAGGCGCGCCAGCCGCATGTACGCGGCCGACGGGCGCAGCTGCTGGTGGTCCCCTGACGCACACGTCACACATATACTAAGATCATGCGCTCCAACAGAGACACCTCCACTCGTAGTGGCGCGCCAGCCGCATGTACGCGGCCGACGGGCGCAGCTGCTGGTGGTCCTCTGACGCACACGTCACACATATACTAAGATCATGCGCTCCAACAGACACCTCCACTCGTAGAGGCGCGCCAGCCGCATGTACGCGGCCGACGGGCGCAGCTGCTGGTGGTCCCCTGACGCACACGTCACACATATACTAAGATCATGCGCTCCAACAGACACCTCCACTCGTAGAGGCGCGCCAGCCGCATGTACGCGGCCGACGGGCGCAGCTGCTGGTGGTCCCCTGACGCACACGTCACACATATACTAAGATCATGCGCTCCAACAGAGACACCTCCACTCGTAGTGGCGCGCCAGCCGCATGTACGCGGCCGACGGGCGCAGCTGCTGGTGGTCCCCTGACGCACACGTCACACATATACACTAAGAACATGCGATCGAACAGAGACACCTCCACTCGTAGTGTCAGCTGCAGAGGAAAGGCATAACGCCCAAATGCACTTGCATTGCTATAAGCTATAATTAATACATATTGATTCAGATCAGTTGACAGAAGGATCTGCGCGGACCGATGTCAACGGCGTTGGTGAGAAGTAAAAGTTTTGCTTGATAATGAAATGATAATGATAACTCAAAAACAAGATGCACATTTAATTTAAATACAAGGTACCTATGAGTATAAGGTGTTGGCAATGCTTTGTCAGAGAAGTCACGATGTGGGCTTCCAGGACTTCTGCTGCCTCTTCGACCACCACTGCAAATATAATAAAATGATGTAGCATTATATTCTTTGATAGTAGGGAACTGTTGAAAGTCTCTGTTATAAATAATTGCTTGAATTGAGTCTTGGAAAACCATGTTTCATACCTAGTTACAATTTTTTACAACTTGCGTAGGTATATGCCAACGTATTTAATGAGCTCGCGGTACATTTGTTTCGCGGTGTATTACCGATCGGCGTCTGCAGGGCCGTGAGCAGCTTCCGCAGCCGCGCCGCCCCGCTGGTCGTTATCCCGACCACCTTCGCTTTCTTCAACACGGCCAGGTCGACCATCATCCGTGCCTCTTCGTACGCCTCTGCCGCCGATTTCACTTTTTTCTAGAAACACCATAAAACAACACCTTAGTTATACCTGTGTAACATAGCGATAAAGAAAGTAGAAAATGGTATTACACTCACCTCCAAATCTTTTATTCCTTTTTTCACATCTTCTATAACTACATTAGCCCATTTGAAGTACAACGACCAGCGCTCAATAAGCGGAATGTTACCTAAATCATGCACATTTCTCAGATTAACTCGTGGTGCACGGGATCTAAACGCCATCATATTCTGTAAGTTAAATTAAAGAAAAAAAACGTGTGTCACTAAGGCTCGAAACAGTGCTCGACCGACGGTCAGCGCTGCCATTGGTTGAACGAACGTAGGTATTAGTTATATGAATGAAAATGTAAGGCTGGCTTTAGTGCTCGACCGACGATATATTTATCAGTTGAGCACTTTTTCCAACTTAACAGTGCTGTAACTAGCCTTTTTTTTGTGCACCCAGTGCAAAACTGCGCCCTTGAAAGCCAAGTCTTGGTTCCGGCCGGCCTGATGATTTTTGTGCCCTTCTAGGGCCTGCGCCCTGTGCTTCGGCACTGCTGGCACAGCCCTATTTACGGCATTGGTCATGAATATTTAAAAAAAACCGGCCAAACGTGTGTCAGAATACCTACGCATAGAAAAACGAGGAGTTGCGTAAGGTGAAGCCGATATGAAGTTAGACATAAAGAAAACGGGATATTGACCGCGATTACCTTAAAGGTTTGATTTGATGAGCTTCCGATATTTCGACGCAAGGATTTTTAAGGTAATCGCGGTCAATATCCCGCTTTTATTATGTCTAATGCAATTAACCGCGAATCATTTAAAACTGATATGAAGTTAATTACCTAGTTAGGAATACTAAAAAGGACGTCTCTCCCATTAAAACCGCGACGGTTAACGTTATTTGTGCAAAATAGGCAGATTCTCAATTTCTGAAAATCTTTAAAAGCACCTATTGCACTGTGCGAGATAATTTAAGTTTTAAGTACCTAGATAACCGTACGCTTTCTTCATTTTTCAATAACCTTTAATGAGACGTCTGCAAAGATAGAGGGACTATTTTTAATAATCTCCGAATTATTCTCTAAAACTAATTGAAGCCTATAAAAGCCTCTGCTTGTGAAATAATGACAAATGTCAGACATCTAAACCGATAAATCGAAACTTTATGGTTCCGTGCTTTTTTTTAATTTTCATTTTCACTGCGGAATTCTAAAAAAAAAACAAAGATTACGAGTACTAGGTACATACTCGTATATAGTTAATCTATCGTTACAAGTTAATACACGATGAGTCTACTCACTTTTAATCTTTTTATTTGCGAGTAATGGTAGCATATTTCAACTCTCACTTCACATTCCTTTTTGTAGGATCCTTTGGATTGGATTTCTTGAAAGTGTTTCAAGAGTTGTTTTATATGTTCTTCAACATCAGATAATGCGAAAGAGGTCTTAACCGAACTGGCTGACTGTATATGGACTTCGTCGTCGTCATCGTCAAGGTCATCAAAAGCCAGCTCATCTTTGCTATAGATATCGTTATCAACGTCGCTATTTTCGTCAACGCTGTTTCCAGCTTCATTTTCGATAATATGTTCCGCGAGGGGTTCAAATTCCATATTATCCATGTCCTCAAACAGCCAGTGTTTCAAAGGATCCTCAATACCACTTCCCCTGTAAAAGTTCCCGATAATTTTGCAATCTTCGACGTAGGCAACGACACTTTCATAACTTAGTACGCTACCGTACATTAAAGCCTCTACTCGGACTTGTGCGAGCTCTAATTCCCTTATTTCCATTTTGAGACTTATTCTTTTTTCATGGAAATTCGACCCATTATGGTCCTTTCGCCGCAACTTGTTAATATTGTAATCCTCCAAAGCTTCATTCCTAGATCTTCCACCGATGCGGGCCATGGACCTCGTTACAGGTAACAAGGCTTCCAAGAACTGATCTAAAGCATGGTTAGTGAAACAAATGACCAGCATACGAGTTGGCAAGTTTTCAAGCAGGGTCTCAGCGATTTTAACTCCAAGAAAAGTCTTCCCTGTACCCGGCGGCCCTTGAATGACGGCAAACTCGTGAGTGAGGGCTAGTTTGTACGCCTCGTACTGAGTGCTGTTCAGACCCAGCGTAGTTGCGGAGGGCCAAGTTTCTTCTTCCAGGACTGTGAATTCCGCTTCAGTTAAATCATTTGTTTTCACCGAAAATATCGTATCGGGATCTAAGTAAGACGGTTTTTCAGGTATTTTCTGCAAAATACAGTGAAATCACTACTTTTATAAAAAACATCTTAAAAATACCAACATAACGTGCTGAACTCTGAACTGGACTCCTTACTTGTTAATTTAATCGTTTACTTACTTGTACATCTATAATGTAATTACTCATCGCAAGGTGCTCCGGAAATTTGGGATCCTGGAGTGCTTTTAGAACGTGATAGTACGGTTCGAAGTAAACTTCGCATTCTATCATAATGTAAGAGTCGTCGTTGTAAATGTTAGATGCCACTGCTTCATCAACGAGACTGACCGGCAACTGGGAACAAAAAATATTTTTGTAAAAAAAAACGAAGGTAGTTGGGCGCCGCCGTCAGCTACGCCGAGCAGCCGCGCGAGCAGTTTCACTGCTGGCGAAGAGTATGCTCGCAGAGGAATGATTAGGTAAGGATTAGTCCGAAACATGTGAAATGAAAATGAAAAATTATTTATTTCTTTAAAACTTAAATCTAAACATGTCGGGTTATACTCGACTGGCATACTTGAGGGATCCGTTTATTTCACTATGTTCGAATCTCACGGTAGTTAAATGTTAAAATGTGATTATTTGTCTTGCAATTCATTAATTCGGTCACTTCCTTTTTTGCAATCAGTACACCTATAAAGTAGGTAGTTGGTATAGGTACGTAGTTTAGTTGTATGAGTAATCATACTAATCATTTACATCAAAACTCGATGTCACAAGCTATTATATCGCTTCAATATAATGACGATCAACCCAGTGAAATAAAACGGATCACTCATGTATATAAGTAGAGTTTAACGTCTGTTTTAATTAATAGTCCTTCCTCTGGGAGCGCATGACCCACCGGCAGCGAGATGCGCACACACTACCGATACGTGATCCATTTTATTTCACTATGATTGAGTGCCACGGTAGTAGTATAAAAAGATCTCGTACCTGTCTCTTGGTCAAGTATTTCTCGTCGCGCTCCAGAATGGTCCCGATCAGAAAGCTCTTGCAGTTGTCCTTTGTGAAGAGCACCAGCGAGCCGAACAGAAACCGCTTGCTGTGCGCCCAGTTCACCTTCTTGAATCTCTTCATGGTGTGCTCATCGAGCAATATCATAGACCCAATTTTTTGGTTCGATACGAACGGTTCTACAAACTTTACGTTGTGGTAGACGCTAGAAGAAATTAATATAGGTAGGACCCTCGATTACACATGCATGTAGTACCTGACGCCTTTACCTACCGAGTCTAAGGCCAAAGTCTCACTAGGTAATCCGGCACCATTCTGAACTCGGTCTCGGTTTATTGGAATGTTCGGATTACTGGATTGTAAATAACCCAACCAGCTTACAAAAGTTGAAAAGCCTCCGACATTGTCATTTCAAAGTTAAATATTTCAAAAGCGGGTGAACCGATTTTAATGAAATTTAGCTAAGAACCATCTCGATTAAACTAGTTTTCGATTAAAATACCCGCGTCGAAATCGGTCCATCCGTCTGGGAGCTACGATGCCACAGACATATACACAGATACGTAGCGCAGATACACATGTCAACTTATAATACCCCTCTTTTTGGGTCGGGGGTTAAAAGTAGTTCGCATTGATACCGACGCGCGAGCGCGGAGCGGGAGTACATAGAGGGGCGAGGGAGACGCGGGCGAAGGGCAGGGGCGTATTTACCCAAGGGCCAAAAGGGCCATGGCTCGGGGCGGCAGGCTGCGAGGGGCGGCGTAAACATATTTCTATGTCTGAAATATGTCTATAGCCTGGCAAAAAAGAGTAGAAAACGGAGAAAAGAGGAACCAAAATTTCTCACAAAAATTTGTTGCGATGTATAAGCAATTTACGTGAAAAATGTGACAGATACGAGAAAAGTGACGCCCTCATTTAATTTTTACTCTTTTTTGCCAGGTTACATGTCCGTTAATTAATATACACGCCTTACGGCGGCCAACCTTACATGCCCAGGGCGCCGAATCTTAATTGAAGGAAAGTCAACGGAAAGTTATGCTAGACGCCACACAGCTGATCATTTGTTAACTTTCAAACCATCGGTGCATTATTCTGTGTTCTAGTGTAAGTATTGACACCAAAGACTCGTCTAATTTTTGACAAGAAAACGTCGTGATCCCGTTCGCGTTAACGTTTCTATTGCTTCGGGCAAGTTGGCAGCGCCTCTAGCGCCATGTATTGGCAACGTACTATACATAATATGTATATTATACTCATAGTATATTATGGACACGTTAACGCGAACGTGATCGAAACGTTGGTTACGACGTAAAATTTACACTACGGGCTCAGTTAGAATAACGTACTTAACGTTAATTATGCTCGGTTGAGCATCCTGTAAATGTACCTACATGTAGCATTAAGTAGGTATTTAATTATAATATAATTGAAGCAGACAATAGATAAATCCGTTTATATTTATACTCGGCTAGCTCTTGTTAAGATTTCATAATGTTACCTATTTTTAAGCCGAAAATATTTATCTTACCGTATGTGACCGTATTTCTTTTTTTTAGGATCTTCTATGAATTGGTCTGTAAAAAAACACAAAATGTTAATTTATTTAAGTAATGAAAAAAAAAACAATTAGGTACCCAAACAATATTTAATTTGGCTGATTATAGCCCATTTTCTCCAACCTTCAAACCGACGTTTAAACCTTGAACAGCCGTTAAGTTCTTATAGGAGTAAACAACAGATTAAAACTTAAACACTAGCTTACCAGTTGGTAAATACGAGCCTAAGTGTTTTGTAAAGCAAGAAATCAAACAAGCCTAGAAAATAATATTTTCCACCTAATACCAGAACACAGAATAAAGAAGGGGAACAAAACCTACGGATTCCCTCCCGCAGTGGGCCAAAGCAGTCCTCACGCAGCAACCGGAACTGCACGTCCAGGTAGTGCTCCTTGTCGGCGTACGCCCCCTGCACGACGTTGGCCCGCAAGAACGGCCGCTCGCCTATCAGCTCCTCGGGGCTGGGCAGGATGCTCAGATCACGGAAGCTCGAGAGAGGTTCGCCCAAATCATTCATATCAGTCTTTTGTTTTTTTGTCTATAAAATAAAAAAGTTTATCACTTATTCACTTACTTTACATTACTAGTACAAAAAAAAATTGAAATGGCGGTCCATAATTCCTGTTAAATATCAACATGTATTGTACCTACCGCTGGTTCATCATCACAGGTTTTCAGACTGTCCCGTATCTTGGTCATCCTCTCAAAATATTCTTTCGGCAATTCGAAGCCGTGTTTCTCCTTTAAGCCCTCCAGGCAGATCTTCGTGGTAGCTTCGATGAGAGATCCGCATTTACGCACGGCAGTCGACGGGGACACGTTAATGGTAAACTCGCAAAAAGTCATAAAGTGACTCCAAAACTCAGTTTGTTTTGTCCAATAGTAACCGTTGAAGCGCTTGTCCGCCTCGTTAACACAGTAAGGCAGTTGAGTCATGTACAACTGCAGATGGTCCACAAATTTAGAGTTGCAAATTTCAAGAAGAAGTAGTTTCTTGGACTCCTCGAATGATGACTTCGATAAGTTTGTTGTAATCTCCAAGACCAGAGCAAATACGTCTCCTTTTTTCTTGTCAATCGGTTTTTCCAGGAGACGAGTGAAGTACTTTTTCTGGTCACTTAATCTCTCTATTATGTCTACGCTATCAGAACGACATAACTCTTCTAACATTTTAAACCCCTTTGATTTCCCTTTCTTGGTATCCTTATTCTGATAGGATGGTAAGGGGTGAACATATTCACCGAGTATACCAGGCCCTGGGTTAGCTGAAATTACAAAGTGATTTTAAAGCAATGCAAATTAGCAGAGTTTAAACACGGTTTAGAATCATGTTACCTAGTATAAACACGACGATATGAGTGAAATATGTTGATAACGCCTTCCAGAGGTTTGTCGTTTAAATGAAATTCATGAGTGTTCTATGGAGTATATTGGTAAAAAGCCAAGATACAAAAGGACCATGAGATTACTTAAGCTACGTTATTTATAATAACTTATAGCTAACTAAGCAATATGCATCATCATGTTGCATGCCGTAACGCTTAGTTACGGTTAAACACTTGAGTAAGGCATTACTCTATATGAGGATTACTGATAAGTTCGTTTTCAGTTGGCGTGAGCATGTAAGGTTGTGGTATTTTCAGAGTTCCCAGAAGTCGCGAATGAAGTTGTGTTTTTAAACAAACGAAGTTATGAAGAGAAATTCAGAAGTGGTCCTATATAAATACCGGACCGGATAGCATAGTGGTTAGAGACCCTGACTATGAAGCTTGAGGTCCCGGTTTCGATCCCCGGTCGGGGCAAATGTTTGTATGATGAATACGAATGTTTGTTCTCGGGTCTTGGGTGCTTAATTATGTATTTATTATTATATTTATCTATATAAGTATGTTTATCCGTTGTCTAGTACCCATATGGTACAGGCTTTGCTTAGTTTGGGACTAGGTCAATTGGTGTCAATTGTCCCATGATATTTATTTATATATAAATGGTTTGTATACAAAAATTAAGAAGTCGGTGCTTATTAAACAGTCATTCAAAATTCAAAATTTTATTCAGGAAATAAGCAGTTCAATGCTCTTTTACAAGTTTTTTTTTTTAGTCTACCAGCGCTTTCGGAAAGACCATGATTGCCAAGAAGAACGCGCCGCAAGAAACCTGGCACTAAGTCGTTTTTTTCTAAAAACAAGTTACTTAGCTCATACAATACGTAACCACAGATTAATTACACAAAGAAAACTCACTGTATCATTCACTGAAACACCATTTTGGAAGAAATAACGGCTAAATTGGTGTTTCGGGATTTAAAAAATAAACAATTCTTGTGAATAAATCTACATAACACATTGTGAATCGCAGTAAATCATTAGGAAAAATATTTTTTTGATAAACCAACATTTGAATTTTTTTCGAGGCGGAGATGAAATCAGAGAAAAATCGCGATGGCTGCGCTCATCTGGATTAGGTAGATATAGATAGTTAGTAAAGCATTGCAAAGTACCTAAAGCACCAAGTTAGGTTAATTATAATTATACAATTATACCAGACTATCATGGTGAAATAAAGAAGAGGTGTCTTAAAAAAGCCGCTAGCTACTTAGTTTGGTAGTCAAATAACAAAAATAAAATAAATATAGGGGGGCGGGGGGTTCACTCCATACCATACATCATACTTACATGTAACAAAAGTAAAAAAAAAATTAAGCAAACATCAACATGTGGCACATATTTCGATAGGTAGCGCTTTTAAAAACACTGAGGTTCTAAGCAACTTTTTTGATTAGGAGAATATTTTCGGAAATAATGGCTTCGAAAGTT
Source organism: Clepsis dumicolana (assembly GCA_963691665.1). Taxonomy (NCBI): domain Eukaryota; kingdom Metazoa; phylum Arthropoda; class Insecta; order Lepidoptera; family Tortricidae; genus Clepsis; species Clepsis dumicolana. The sequence goes on from CAVNVB010000196.1 coordinate 24,390, forward strand.
GCATAATTTGTCGCCCGTCCCCCCGACCCCCTATCTTCTAAACCGCAGGTCAATAAAAATTACAAAGTTAGGTAACGCTTAATATACTTTCAACGAAAATTGTTTTCAACAACCCATGGCTCGGCAGCTAGTAAATTTTTCAATAAGAGTGTGGCTGTCGTGGGTAGCTTGCTCTGCTGTGGGGTTTTGCCCTTATACTTGCAAAAGCATGTGTATGAGATACATACATGTATCGCGTTGTCGGCGCTGGGAATGGAAACCTCTGCCCGGAGGCGGCTGGCTGGCGGTCCGACAGCCGCGCCAGCTCGGGCCGGCGCCAGCGCCCCCGCCGCCGGGCTGCCGGCTCGACCCTCGCCCCCGCCAGGGACGCCTGCTCCCTCTTGCTCCTCGCCCTGCTGTATTGCGCGAGGGGCCTAAAAAATAACAAGAAAATAAGTAAATTAAATACCTAACGTGCACTTTAGGTTTACATTTTTAGATAATTTGATATTAGAGTTACTCAAAACAAACCGATCGCGAGGTGTGAGTGAACGCAGAATCTGGGCGACCGAGCTTCGCTCGGAAAATGCGGTGTATGAAGGACTCACAAACACGCCTTTTCCCAGAGATGATTTCCTAGGTAGGTAGATCGGTTTTTCAAACCCGGCTAGACCTAGCTAGATCAATTTTTAAGAAATAACTAGGGCCTTTCTAACGAATATGCAATCGCGAGAGGGACAAATGCTGTCGTCGATAAACGTTAGAAGTACCTATGCTGTCCGGTCAGAACGGAAATTAAGATTTCTTGGTATTGCCACGTACGTACGGTAGGTACCTACTTACGCGTGAAATTCTGTGAAATAGTAACATAACATTGTATCTGAAACATTATCGAGCAAACACTGAGCTGGGCTCAATATTTCCTGTTATAAAAGCTAAAAGTACCTACATCCGCCACATTTTGTCGCTAGTAGAACCAAAAGTCCCCTTTGTCGAAACATGCACAGGTGGAATAGGTATGCCTAACTAAGTGGACAGCTTGAAAGCGTTATTTAAAACGACTTAATATAAATTACCTAAGTTGTGGTTAAATAATCATCTAGGTAGGTACCTAGTATTAAGTAATTGATATTCACGGGAAATCCGTAAACATATAAAATTGAGGAAAAAATACAAAAAGATACTCCATTTGAGATCATAAATTCACACACACAATTTAATTTCTTCGCAGGAGTGTGCAGTTTTCCTCACGATGTTTTCCTTCATCAAAAAGCTCTGTAATAAATTACAAGTGTAAATTTCGCATACAAATTCCGAAAACGTTGAGAGTACCTACCTAGCTGCAGTAGTCCTTTAACTGTACCTACCTGTACCCACTAACCCATTCGAAGAATAGGTATAGGCAGTAAAGTCAAAACACAAGTACGAGGGGCGGCTGAGCGGCTCCTTGGTCAGAACATATACAAAAATAATGCTGGCTGGTATGGATTTATATTAGTTTGTTATTCTATTTTCAAAATGTATTACATTCATTTGTTTATTGCAGCACGTTTATTTGTCTCCTACAATTGTTTCAAACATGTCGGTAGAAAAAGTGAAAATGGATAAAATCGAGCAGCGTGCGGTGATTAAGTTTTTGACTAAAGAAGGGAATACGCCTTCGGAGATCAGACAGCGTATGTTACGTGTGTTTGGCAGTTCGTGTTCTTCCGAATTTGTTATAAAGTTTTGGTCAAAGCAGTTTAAGTTAGGTCGTGAGAGCCTGGAAGATGATCCTCGTAGCGGAAGTGTCACGAAAGGTCGTGAATTTGTCATTTTTTATAGTCGAAATAATAATATTTTTAATTTCGTTCAGAAATTTTATCTAAAATTACACCCATTCAAATAGACACAAGTTTAGTAACAGTTTGACGTTTCGTTCCACGATTTACTGTTTTATCTGTGGCCATACCAATGAATCACTTTTGAACTTGACAGCCAACGGTTAACATCATCTCTGTGCTATTCCAGAAACAAATCAGTAAGTCTTTATTATTTTCACTTTATTTTATGATCAATGCTATTGTGTTTTATACGTGCCTGTGTTTATTATAATATCATGTGAATTAGAGGATTTGTATTAGAGTGATTACGTATACCAGAAATCAGTTGCAATTTATCAGTAATGCTATCAGATCAGTGTTGAGGTAAGGGGTGACTGTAAGGGGAGGTTGGAGGTCACTCGTGGGGTTGTACCCCGATTCAGAAACCACGTAAGATATGGTGTAATCAGATTTATCAGCCAGGCAGATACGTGTGCACTGAGGTGCAGGTACGTATATTCAGTACTCAGCGTATCAGTTTATTCGTTACCATGCTTACCAAATTATGCTTGGTTTAGCGACATGGTGGAGATGTTGTGGTGGGATCGATGTGTACGCGTACGTGTCCCGGGCGTACCAGCCAAATCAGTGCGAAGCAAGAATCAGATGCTATCAGTTAAATCAGTAATAAATCAGTAACCTAGCAGTAGTCAGTGAAGTGGTTACACTACACACGTATACAGTGTAGGCGGTTAAGCGCATTTTAAACTTGTAAACAGTTACATTTGACAAGCGTATACTATCTATAGAAAATTATTTTAGTCTTTGTTAGCAACAGTATGGTGTGTAAAACAAGCAAGCGTTTGGCTCATATACGTGTTTATAATTATTGTAGTACAGGTGAATCATATCAGTTGTAATTCAATTTGACAACATTTTATAAAAAATAAAATGAGGGTATCAGTTGTAAAAATATTCAGACCCAACGGCGCCTTACTGACAAAGGGGCGCCAAGCCATAGGTATGTGACGGCACTGTATAAATGACCTCGGGTTATGACAAACGATAATTTAAAAGGTAGAAAATTTGACTTTGTATTTTTAATGCCGGATCGTACGAAGTCAAGTTATGATAGTCAATAATGGTCTCTTGTGGTCGATTGGAGGCGCTAATGTTTGCCTATCGGTAGATAGGTACTCACATAAAATTATTATTATTTGGTACACCTTACTTTAGTGCTTTGACAGTCGAGATCATAAGATTATGAACTGTACACAATAGATTATTAGGCTCACTTGCCTGAATTCAGCAACTACCTCCCTTAAAATTAATTTAGTGCAAAAAATTAATTAACTCAGTGGATTTTCTATACATAAGGTACTTACTTACTGTGTCCGTTGTTGCAGTTGGAAATAAATAAGAAGATGATGATATATTAATGTCCGTGGGCTAGAGTAGAAAGGTGTTGTGTTGATAAGTTACAGTTGCGTATCAAAATGGAAGGGATTGTACGAACTCGACTCAAATTTATTAATGACTCGGTTGAGTCATTGATGGTTCCCGCTCGCGACGCGATTTTAAAGTTGAAAGAAAACACTATTACATTTGATGATGCTCGTGTCGTGGCGTGCAAACTTAAAGCGGCAAATGAGCGATTTGTGTCCGAAATGTATAATTATTTTAAACTGGTTACGGAACCTTCAGCTGATGAGATGTCAACGTATACGTCCATTCAAATGAAAGCCGACGAATTAGGTGCCGAAATTGAGTCGAGGACTAGGGTATCTAATGAACCGAAACCTAACAACAATAACCAACCAGTGGCCTCGCAAGAGAGTCTTCACGTTGTCGGTCGATTGCCGCAAATGGTTTTAGCGCAATTCGATGGTGACGTCCTAAAGTGGCACCAATTTTGGGACCAGTTTACGTCCAATGTAGGTAGTCGCAATCTCAACGACGTGGATAAACTTTTATATTTGCAGTCAGTTTTGAGTGGCGAAGCAAAACAAGCGATTGAAGGACTTGACACTACGAATAAAAACTATAAGATAGCAGTTGATACGCTCAAAGAACGTTACGGCAAGCCTGCAGCTATCATTGACGCTCATTATGTTGCACTTTATAGAATTCAAACAGCAGATAACACAGCTAAAGAGTGCCGCAACGTTCTTAATGAAATTGAGCGACATTTACGCGTGTTAAAATCTCTTGGCGAAGATGTGAATCACAATCACTTACGGGTTATGATTATGGAAAAGTTCCCGGAAGATTTGATTTATGAACTCCGCATGAAATTAGGCAAAGACGACGAGTCCATAGAAATGATTAGGAAAAATTTAGAACACATTATATCGGCAAGAGAAACATCTAATAGGTTAAAAAAGGATACGTTAAAGGGTGATACTGTAGAACAAAAGTTTACTTTAGATACTTTTCACGTTCGGTCAGACAAACCAGACAATAATGAAAGTCGCCACAGTTTTAGAGGGAAAAAACATAATTATAGACATGACAAAAATCGAAATTTCAATACTAAAACCTTCAATAATTTTAGTCAGAGGAAACGACCTTTTGAGGGTTGTAAATCGTCGAACCCAACTGGTAAATTAAATAATAAACGGTCAAAATTGTCGTGTGTTTTTTGTCACATGGATCATTTCAATGACGAATGCACCAACGTTAAGACTATTCAAGAGAGGAAACAGAAGCTAAAGGGCCGGTGCTATAATTGTCTAGGAGAGAATCATGTGGCAAATTATTGTAAATTTAAGAGAAAATGTAGGCATTGCGGTATATTTGGTCAGCATAACCGGGCCTTATGCCCCAGTAAAGCTGTTGATCAGGGCGCCACAAAGATGTTGTGCGCCAACTTAGATAAGGCTATTACCGTCCTTCAAACCGGTACTGTTCAAGTGTATGATACTCAGGACAAATCTCGATACGTCGTTGGTCGCGTCCTGTTAGATTGCGGCAGCCAGCGGTCGTATATTACAGTAGAAATGGTAAATAAACTAAAGTTACCTACTTTAGAAGAAAACCGTTTATCAGTGTTTACCTTTGGAGCCAAAACCCCTCTTGAAGTAGACAGTCCAGTTGTCAAATTCAATGTCGTGACCAAATTACAGATAACAAGAACCATCTACGCAAATGTAGTGCCGCATATAACGAAGAATGTGGCGTGTCCTTACGGTAACATTCAGAATATACAAAATATTCCTAATATTGATCAGATGGTACTTGCAGACGACGGCTCCAGAGGGGATTCGGTTGACATTTTGCTAGGGAATGACTATTACTATTCATTCATGTCTAACGGAAAGATTGAAGTTGCAAAGGATCTTTATTTAGTAAAGTCTGATTTCGGTTGGTTATGGTCAGGAAGATGTCATTTTCCTCAAAATGATAAAGATCATTTGATGACCGTCTTAACTTACTTTCAAACCAGTCCTGAAGTAGAGAATCATTTTCATGAACCGGATCTGCCCCTCAGGAACGACAATTTAAAAAGATTATGGGACCTAGAATCAATTGGCGTATTTGATTCTCCCAAGTCTTCTCGAGAAGACGAAGCAATAAAATATTTTAACGAAACTACGCAATATCATGAAAATCGATACTTTGTTAAGTGGCCATGGACAGAGTACCCTGCAAAAATGTTATCGGTAAATTTTGGGTTAGCCTTAGGTAGATTGACCACATTAATGAAAAGGCTCGAATTTGATGATGTAAAAGCGTATGATACGATATTGCAGGATCAGCTACTTAAAGGTATCATCGAAATAGTTGACAATCCTTTACAGTCAAAAGATCATCCGATACATTATTTGCCGCTCCATGGAGTTTCGGCAGAGGGAAAATCGCTGAGAATTGTTTACGATGGGTCATCTAAACTTAAAGATTCTTACAGCCTAAATGAGTGCCTATACAGAGGACCCCTCATGCTTGAAGACCTTACTGGGTTGATTATTAGGTTTCGAGAACATGCGGTCGCTATTGTAGCCGATGTGGAAAAGGCGTTCTTGCAAATCGGTTTACAGCAAGAAGATAGAGACGCCACGCGATTCCTTTGGGTCAAAGACATAAATAAAGAAGTCTCGGCAGATAATTTACAGCATTTCCGGTTTTGTCGCGTGCCCTTCGGGGTAATCTCCAGTCCCTTTCTATTGAATGCGACTGTGAGGCATCACTTAAATCAGTCCAATAATAAGATCAACAAACAGATAGCCGATGACATTTACGTAGACAATCTCGTAACCGGTACTCAGACCGTCAAAGAAGGTCTTGCAGTTTACAAAACAGCGAAGGATTCGTTTAAAGATATTTCAATGAATCTTCGCGATTGGAATTCAAACTCAAAAGAGTTCAAGGCACGAATACCTCAGCACGATTTGGACAATAAGTCTGATAAAGTAAAGATTTTAGGTATTGAATGGGATCTGGCATTGGACCAACTTAAACTACCCCCTAGTAGTTACAATACCTCATCAAATACCGCCTGCACTAAGAGAGGAATATTGAGAGTAACAGCATCTATTTACGACCCCTGCGGGTTTGTGGCTCCCATAGTGCTTCCAGCGAAACTACTGATTCAAGATCTGTGGAAGCACAAACTTAAGTGGGATGAAACTCTCTCAGATGAATTCCTTAGTAGATGGAAATCGATACTGTCCGGGCTACAAGACATAAAAGAAATTAGTATTCCTCGGTTATATGCAGGTAGAGACAACAAGCAGGATCCAAACGAAATGAAATTTGAACTGCATTGCTTTTCGGATGCATCCATGCAAGCTTATGCGGCAGTCGTATACTTACGTGCATACAACGAGTCTGAAGGTAGAGGTTACCTTAGTTTTGTTCTTGGGAAATCTAGATTAGCTCCAATAAAAGACAAAAAAGACCTGCAAATTCCACGTTTGGAATTATTAGGAGCACTTATAGGATGTCGATTGACAAACTACGTGACCAAATTTCTCAGGCTTCCTATTCAAGCGCGATATTTGTGGGTCGATAGTGAGATCGTATTAAACTGGCATAATTCTGAGAAGCTATTGCCGCCCTTTATTGCTAACAGAATCAATGAGATAAAACAGAGTCAAGACCTAGTTATGAGATACGTTCCGACAAAAGATAACCCAGCAGATGGCGCAACTAGGCCAACCGATGCGCTGCGGAGTAATATGTGCTGGCTATCTGGTCCTAATTTTCTTACGTTCGATTCAGAAAAATGGCCTAAGAATTTCAGACAGGCATCACCCCTACGTCATATTCAGGCTCAAACTTCTTGTGTTGGGGAGAGTCTGTTAGACAGAAACACTAGTACAACCGAGGGAGTTGATTCTACAAAAGAGGCAAATAAGTCTGTAGTTGTAGGAGTAATAAATCAAGACAGAAATGAGGCTATGGACGTGGACGGGGACAAGGAAAGGACTTATGACAGTACTGAATATGTAGAAGCTATACTAGAGTTACAAAAAAAGCACTTTCCAAAAGAGGTTCAAGGATATTTTTTTTAATAAACTCACCGAAACATGAATACACAGAAAAACCAGAAAAATACCAACCCCGGGAATCGAACCCGGAACCTCGACACTCCGGGTCGCGTGCCCACCCTTACACCAGAATTGGTATTTAGGTAAGGCTCGAATTTTTCCTATGTATTCAAATCTCAATAATAATCTAATCTATTGTAATCTGAGATTTGAATACATAGGAAAAATTCGAGCCTTACCTAAATACCAATTCTGGTGAGATTTGAATACATAGGAAAAATTCGAGCCTTACCTAAATACCAATTCTGGTGTAAGGGTGGGCACGCGACCCGGAGTGTCGAGGTTCCGGGTTCGATTCCCGGGGTTGGTATTTTTCTGGTTTTTCTGTGTATTCATGTTTCGGTGAGTTTATTAAAAAAAATATAATTGATACTCACGGGAAGACCGTAAAAATAAAAAAATAATTGGAAAAATAATAAAAAATACAAAAAGATTTTCCAATTGAGATCATGAGGTTCAAGGAGTCAAAACGGACTTAGCAAGGTCTCTTTCATTGTTTGTAGACGAGCAAGGTCTATTAAGATGTGGCGGCCGGTTTCAAAATACGGATTGGACAGACGATAGGAAGTATCCAAGTCTTCTTCCCAGTAACACTGAATTTACGACAAAAATTATAGAAGCCGCACATAAAGACAATTACCACGTGGGAGTAGGTCACACCTTGTCTATTATTAGGAATAGATATTGGATAGTAAAGGGACGATCACAAGTGCAAAGGGTCTTAAAAAAGTGTTTCTCCTGTAGAAAGCAAGGAGGCGGCCCTTATCGATTGCCTATGATGCCTCCATTGCCAGTAGAAAGAGTCAGATATTCTGCTCCTTTTACTTTTACTGGGCTCGATTATTTTGGCCCTCTTACAGTGACAGAAGGCCCTCCAGCAAAGAGGTGGGTATGTCTGTTTACTTGCCTGGCTGTAAGGGCCATTCACATGGAAGTGGTGAGTGACCTCTCGGCTGAAGAATGTGTGTTGGCTATAAGGAGGATGGTAGCAGTCAGAGGACTGCCCCAAGCCATTATTTCAGATAATGCTACCCAATTTAAACTAACTTCTACTGTATTGACCTCAGATTATTGTATCAAGAACAAAATTTCCTGGAGATTCATCCCTGAATTAGCTCCTTGGTTTGGGGGTTTTTACGAGCGGCTAATAGGGGTAGTAAAGAACTGCCTTAAAAGAACACTCGAGAAACACCTGCTAAACCATGGTCAACTTTTTACAATAATTAAAGAAATAGAATCAGTTGTAAATACTCGCCCGCTTACGCCAGTAGGGCAAGAACACGAACATATATTGACTCCAGCTGATTTTCTTCGAGTTGGTGGTCCATTAGTGACGACTGTATCAGATGTAGACTTTCTAGAAAATGCCACTGTTACAAAAGATCAACTTGTGATGGGGTGGAAACGTGGCCAAAATATATTGCAGGAATATGTAAAAATGTTCACCTCACACTATTTAACCAGTCTAAGAGAGAGGTACCAGGCTCACAAACAGAATAGAACAGCAGTTAACAGGATACCAAAAATTAACGATCTTGTTCAAATCAAAAATGAACAGAACAGAGAGCTATGGAAGGTAGGACGAATTACAGAAGTAAAATTGAGTTCGGACGGACAAATTAGAGTGGCTAAAGTAACCATGCGATCTGGTGAAACTTTGACGAGGTCAATTGCTCATTTATATCCATTGGAGTTGGAGAGCGAAGAGATGCCACAATCTCAGATTCCTAATCAGATTATAGAGCCCGAGGTGGCTAATACCGACACAACACCTTATTCAGATTTAGCCCATAAACAAGTGTTACCTGTGGCTCCAGGAGACGCAGACGAGATGAGCACAGATTCCCACGGACATAAACAATTAGACAATATTATAAACCCTGAAGACGTTGATCGCAATTCAGCAACCAGGCCCAAGAGATCTGCAGCCCAGAATGCCAGGGAGAAAATAAAGAAATGGACTCAGCAATTAATCAGTTTAATTTTGTAATTCAATTCATAAGTGCCAATTACAATGTTGTCTATTTATGATCATCATTATAAGTTTGATTCAGAAAATTTGGGACTCTCATTTCCTTTCCTTTTAATCAGAACTTTTCTTCTGGGTGGGAGTGTCACGAAAGGTCGTGAATTTGTCATTTTTTATAGTCGAAATAATAATATTTTTAATTTCGTTCAGAAATTTTATCTAAAATTACACCCATTCAAATAGACACAAGTTTAGTAACAGTTTGACGTTTCGTTCCACGATTTACTGTTTTATCTGTGGCCATACCAATGAATCACTTTTGAACTTGACAGCCAACGGTTAACATCATCTCTGTGCTATTCCAGAAACAAATCAGTAAGTCTTTATTATTTTCACTTTATTTTATGATCAATGCTATTGTGTTTTATACGTGCCTGTGTTTATTATAATATCATGTGAATTAGAGGATTTGTATTATAGTGATTACGTATACCAGAAATCAGTTGCAATTTATCAGTAATGCTATCAGATCAGTGTTGAGGTAAGGGGTGACTGTAAGGGGAGGTTGGAGGTCACTCGTGGGGTTGTACCCCGATTCAGAAACCACGTAAGATATGGTGTAATCAGATTTATCAGCCAGGCAGATACGTGTGCACTGAGGTGCAGGTACGTATATTCAGTACTCAGCGTATCAGTTTATTCGTTACCATGCTTACCAAATTATGCTTGGTTTAGCGACAGGAAGACCAGTTTCGGTCGTCACCGATGAAAATGTAGCCAGGGTGAAAAAAATTATATTAGAGGACCGACGAGTGAAGCAGTGGGAGATAGCTAGAGATGTGAGCGTCAGTAAAGAGCGAGTCAATGAAATAATTCATGAGCATTTGAACATGACTCGCTTGAACATGACGTCTGGAAAACAAATAATCATATGACTCTGAGGCGAAGTCGACGGAGCTCCTTTTCCGCCTACTAGAGGCGCTTCGCATAATATTAGTTCACATGATACTTAGAACAAGTAATGATTAAAACGTTTGAAGATTAGACCAAGCTACTATTAGGTAATACAAGTTTAAATTAATTTCGTATCAACCGAAAGTGATTGAATTTTCTGGAAATTGGAATAACTACTTTAGATATACGGTGTAAAGTAGTTATTCCAATTCCGTTAGAAATTTCACATAAGAGAGGACTTATTATCGAACACGCGCTCAATCCTAATCCTTAGGGTTCCGTTTTTACCATTTTGGCTACGTAACTTTAAAAAGGTTAACTGGTAATGCTAATACTAGCAGGAATACTAGCTCCTATTTATCTATAAGTAGTCTGGGCCTTCAGCCCTGCCTGACGCATTACTAACCTAAAGTAAATAGGTTAACCTAACGTAAGTAGGAAGGTAAATACCTATTTTTACCTACCCTTGGGCGGTGTTACTACTGCTTTGGTGGGGGCTGTGCTTCTCGAGCCCCTGGCGAGGAGTCTGCCGCCTACACCCTATCCGCCTATGCCCCTTCCGCGAGTCAGTTTATAAGCAAATTCACGACATGTAAATAAGCATTATGAGACAGAGTCAATGGAGCTCCACTATGCGGAGCTCCTATTTCCGGGAGTTGTTACGTCTGGAAAACAAATATTTATATGAAGTTAATGGCTCTGAGCTCCGGTTAGCCTAGTAGTGGCGCTTCGCGCCTTGTCACAATTCTAACCTAACCTAACCAGATCTAATAAGATCAGTTAAGTATACATGTGCCCTAGGTCTTTTTTATTTCGGCCCTTTACTGTTCCGCAAATCCATGTACAGTCACCAGTAATAATATATGATGATGGACAGTGCTGCAAAAATATCTGATCACGTTAGAAAGCAAAAGTATATGACGACACTCGACGGCATAAAGATGTAATGGGTTGCGGCCGGCATAAATATCGTTCTTGGTTAAGGCCATAAATATCGGACACTGAGTCGCTTAAAAATATCTGATACTCCACAAAATCAAAATCATGTGACTCATCACCAGCATAAATATGTATTCACTTTTGAAGCAAAAACATCAGATCACACGGACGGCATAAATATCTGACATGTTATAAAATCGAAAATATGTCTATCTCACGTTTCTCAGCTTTTGAAATAAGAACAATACTTTTGTGCTTGAAGTTTTTTATTAGCGTTTAAACTCCTTGGTAAAATATATGGAAAAAAAATACGTCAACAGGGTATGTCAAATTAGAAACGAAGAACTGAATTTGTTGGATTTAGATAAAACAAAACCTGAGACAGACATATGCAGTGACAAGTACGCACTGTTTTCAAGAAGCGTCAGATCGCTGCATTCAAATTAGATTCGTAATACTACTGAATTAAGTTCATGTTTGCCGATTGATCACATATTTTTAATTTCGTAAAGTATCAGATATTTTTAAGCGACTCGGTGTCCGATACTTATGCCGTTACCCAAGAACGATATTTATGCTGGCCCCAACCCATCAGATCTTATTGCCGTCGAGTGTCGTCATATGTTTTTGCCTGCTACCATGATCAGATATTTTTGCAGCGCTGTCCATAATCATATATTATTGCTGGTGACTGTACGTATTTTAATTTTAGAACCCCCTCCGAGAGTGAGCGTATAAGTAACTAAGCCTACGGTTGATAAATAGTTAGTATGAAGATAATGTACCAAGTGATTAATATGTTTGACAATTATTAGGAAATGTTATCATTAGTGTAAATAATATTAGTTCACATGATACTTAGAACAAGTAATGATTAGAACGTTTGAAGATTAGACCAAGCTACTATTAGGTAATACAAATTTAGCTCACATGATATTAGTGCAAATGAAGATAAGGTCTTATGTTTGGTAGGCATAACGAAATTAACTCTAACGTTATTAGTGAAATAAATATTTGATCAAATACTCATTAGACCTAGTGATCGTTAGTTGTATAATGGTTAGGAAATATAATACTTAGGGTATATAATATTAGATCAATTAAAATTTAGAACAAATAAACATATTAGCACATTTGAAGATTAGGCTAAGCGATGAATTTGAGAATACAAAATTAGTTCTAATGAAATTAGTACAAATGAAAATACGTTTTAACGATGGTAGTCAAAGTGAAATTACCTCTTACGATTTTAGTTCAAGTGGGGGACTCCCAGTGGCGCTGCTAATTTGCCCATAATAATTCAGTTTTTTTGGCCGTTGATTAGGTAGGTACACTAGACGCTCAGAGCACCTGGTGTAATCGCCGACCAGGCCAAGAAATTGTCATACGATTTGACACTTCAACGCAAACGCGATCGAGACGTAGGTATTTTGTGCTTTTTGATTACCTACACTAAGGGCACAGTATTCAAGTTTGTTTGTACTGTACCAACTGTACCTATTTAACCTCTTATCTAAACATAACAATGCAACCACGTAGGTATTTTATAATTTATAATGTAAGTGGGGACTGGTAGGTAGGTAATTACAAAGTAATCTCTATAATTAAACATATTTATGTCATTGTTTCTAGTGAGCGAGTACCTAGGTATGCGTGGTACATATTGTTATCGATCTGAATACAAACATTAAATATCAACATTTGTAACGATTGTTAAGTTGTTTTCACGAAATAAATTATTATTATTATCTCTGTTTATTTATTTTGATCTTAAGTTAGGTTTTTACAATATTCATATAAAAAGTAATAAAACAATATTAATACAAAATATAAAAACATTATAAAAAACTAACCTAGGGCGTGCCGCCGGCAGCGAGGCGAGTCCTAAGCTACCGGTGGTCAGGGCGACAGAGAGAGGAACCATCCGAGCCGTGTCCAGGAGTACCGCCTTCTGTATCTGACCCTTGACCCAACCACCCAGCGAGAGCATTTTAAGGAGAATAGTCCAGTCCGTAATGATAGATCGGATCGATCCCAGTAGAGCGTAACACGACCATTTTCAAGAACTGGTGCAGGTGTGTACTTGTAGCACGGCACTTCGAAGTCCACAAGAATGAATAAAAGAGCAAGTTGCTGGTGAATAATCCTGGCTTACAAGGTTATGTCTGTGCAAGTACTCGCCGTTAGCAAGACTAAAAACAACCAGAGATAATATGCCTGAGTGACTCCCCGGGACGGCGGCATGCCCGACAGATGTCGACCGTACCGTCCTTCAGGATACACCTCCGGTAGTTATTAAGTCATGATAACTTCGTCCGCAATTGCACAGGCAAAACCTTCGGTTTCCCCGAAGAGGTCCCCGAAGCGTAGCCAGTTTACCGACGCGAGCAGGTCTACATCGGGCCTCATGAGGGCCTTATAGAACCGCCCGTGTAGCTCCTTACTCTCCCATGCAGTCTTGCGGTCCTCGGTGCGCCAGTTCTCTTTTGCCAAGGCGAGAGGAGTGAAGGATTTGTCCACCGCCACTACATAAATAAAATAAAATAAATAAATATCACGGGACAATTTACACCAATTGACCTAGTCCCAAACTAGGCAAAGCCTGTACTATGGGTACTAGACGACGGATAAACATACTTATATAGATAAATACATACTTATATACATATTAAACATCCAAGACCCGAGAACAAACATTCGGTTTCATCATACAAATATCTGCCCCGACCGGGGATCGAACCCGGGACCTCAAGTTTTATAGTCACGGTCTCTAACCACTAGGCTATCCGGTCGTCAACATCACGATGCATCTCACACTCGTTGTTCAGGAAATAATCCCTAAGGCTGCACACCTCACAGTTGTGGAGGTCCTGGGCATTTAAAAAGCTACGACCTCCACATTTCCGTGGAATGACATGTATTAAGTATTATTATTATTCTCTTTATTCTTTCTCAAGTCTTATTTTTTACATTTTTCTAAATTAAGTACATTAAACGCGAGATAAAATAAAAAAAAAAAAACAAAAAATAGTCTTCGTCGGTGGTGGGGCAGGGGCCCAAGCCAGCGGCGATCAGGTCGACAAAGTAAGGAATCTCCTCATTTCTCGCGCCGTGTCCAGGATCACCGCTTTCTGCATATTATTATTATTAAACATCGTTTAAGTACCTCTTACATAAAATGAAACGTGTAGGTTACCTTACCTGCTTACTTCATTTCCAAAATATATAAAAACCGGCCAAAAGCGTGTCGGTCACGCCCTATAGGGTTCCTAAGCCATTAGTTACGAAAAAGTCCTGGCATAGATACCAAAGAACATATACATATACTAACATAATAGATACCAAGTTTTAATTTTAAAGGTATTATCATCACACCTATTCGAAACCAGTGTTAGGAGAGCCCTACTCCTAAGCAAACTGTACGCAGTGTGGGGTCATTTTATATCGGTAACTGACATAGACAAACATAATCTGTGATAATATCATCATCATCAATCATCCCCACTATACGTGTAGGGGAGGTAGGTACCCCAAAAGCACTTTTTCGGCCTAATTATATCTATGCAAAACATAAATATGTATTTACCTATGCAAAATTACAGCTTTCTAGTACCAATAGTCTCTGAGCTAAGCCATGGACGAACAGACAGACGGACAATACGAAACTATAAGGGTTCCGTTTTTGCAATTTTAGCTACGGAACCCTAAAAACGTATTTTACTGAAAATTACGCTAAATACCTACCTCAATTTTTGCTAAAATTACGAAAATTTTTGTATTTTACCAGGGTAATTTTACCGTTTTACATCGCTAGGCACCGTCACCGGATATGGTATGGAAGACGACGATAATGATGATTTTAACATTCGAAAAAACAGGGTAATTTCGCCAGTTCGCCGATTGTCGCCAGTTTTCAACTTTTTCATCGACCTGTTTGACTAATTGGTAGGTATAAAATAGGAATGAATACTGACAAGATCAGAAACTAAATAAAAATACTGTGACTTCCCCAAATAGTTCGGTTGTACGCACAGATAGACAAAATCCATGTTTGTAAGGTACGGAAGAAAAAAAAATAGAAACAAAAAAGGTTCGCAACGAACATGTCACAACGTGTACCGTACCTACTTCATTGCGTAATAACTTTAAAAACTTCTCTTTTACTTTAAACTTAATAGATTTTTTATTTGTTTGTTGTGTTATTTTATTTTTTGTTGGAGAATACTTATATAAAAATGAATAGTCGGCTAAGTACCTCGTTTTCGTAGAATAACCGTGAAAACTTACCTGGGCCGCCAAAATCACTCATTTTATAGAACTTGTATTGTGCAGTGGAGACCAACTGGAGGTATCTGTAATTAAATTAAGGAAAGCCTGAGATTATTATTTCGTCTCCCTTACCCGTGCAACAATTTGAACTATTTGTCCCTAGCCCAGTGCAGTGCCTATTTTTTCCTTCTGATTACTAGGTACTTTACTAATTAATAAAATCCGGCCAAGTGCGAGTCGGACTCGCGCACCGAGGGTTCCGTACAAATTTGTAGGTATGTAAACAGGTAGTTCGTGTATCACGGGAATCGAATTAAGATTTTTTTTCCCGCTTTTTCCGAATGTTTAACATTGTCCTGTTCAGTGTTAGCAGAGCCTGTTTTATGCAACCTGTACCTACGCTGTGCCGGCCTGTATGGTCATTTTATATCGGTTACCGCTAATACTGACATAGACAAGCATAAATAAGTTGGTCAACTAGGTAGGTACCTATTACTCGTAAACCTATAAAGCCTACTTATCTGTTCTTTTGGGCATGTCGAACTTATAAGGGTTCCGTTTTTGCTATTTTGGCTACGGAACCCTAAAAAGTGGAATGAGGATGATTTACAGCCGACAAAAGGGTTATCGACATAGGTACGTAGGTCTGTACGTTACGTAGGTAGGTAGGTAACATACAAAATAAATAAGTGGTAAATTCAAAATAATACTTGAAACCGAATGATCAAAAGGAAATAAGTAGGTTTTTAATCTTTGACGCTCGAATTCTAAATAGGTAGGTAGGTATAACATTACCTAGGTAGGTAGCTTAATTTTCCCGCAACTCCGTAGGTACGCGCAGAAATAGGTAGGTTATTTAATTTGTGTCTAAATTCCTCCTTTACCTCAGTAGATTAAAATTAAAAATTAAAGACCAGGCCATCCCGTAACGTACCTACTTACCTATGTTCCTAAATTTCACTTTTCAGTCCTCTAACTTTAAAGGGAACAAAATCCTTGCTCATTCTTTCTTCCCCTTCAGAGGCCTTTCATTTTGGGTTGGAATTTCAACATTTTGCGTTAAGATTCCAACTAAGTACCTAAGTACAAGTAAGTAGGTATAAGCCTAAATAATAGATTGAGTGATTTTTAGTTTGTCAATGAAAGGACTTTCCGTATACAACTTCCCCTTTTTCACCCCTTTGGGGTGAAATTATCAAAACCGCCGAGAAACATCATTTTTAATCGTCAGTCTAAACACAAAATTTGAAGATCCTAAATTTAAAACAGACGGACTTTCACACCAACTTTCCTCTATTTTACCCCCTTAAGGGTGGAAACTAGGGTAAAATTATAAAATAGATAACACCGAAATAAGAGGGAGCAAGACATAGATTTCAACTAAAGTGCGTTTTTAAATCGGGAATAAATGGAGACAATTAAATCACATGATCGCAATGATTTTAAGTAAAGTAAATGATAGGTACCTACTTTACATGCTCATAAAACAGCCGATACATACATGCTCCGAACAGAGCGCGCACACACAGGCTAGGCGCACACACACATATACCTACCTACGATTTATTGTACCTTGCTTTTACCCCAGCAGAGTAGAAGTTGCCAAATAAAGCTACTTACCTACCTAGTTAGTTCTAATGAACAAAATAGAATAGGTACTTAACCTCAATAGTTAGTGTAGGTGTAGGTAGGGAGGGCAGGTACGATAGCTAACGTAAAAAAATACATACAGTGGAACATAGAACCTCCTCCTTTTTTGAAGTCGGTTAAAAATCTCAAGAAATCTGGTAGAAAAGACCACAGAGTAGTTTTTAGGGTTCCATACCTCAAAAGAAAAAACGGAACCCTTAGTATACCTACCTATAGGTACCTTATCTTATCTTGATTCTAGGGGTCCTTGTGGATACACTTCGACCCAGTGGGATCTTTTGTGCATTTACCCCTCCTTTGCACTATTCTATCGCTTTACCCACTATTTCCATGTAGTGGATGATTTGGCGTAGCGGTAGTGCCTTAAAGTCTCCTGGTTCGGGGTAGCCGTTGCCGAAGAGATCCATTCTTGATCTGGCGAGGGCCTCACATTCACACAACACGTGTTCCATTGTTTCGACCTCTTCGCCACACATTCTACATTCTTCATTGTCATAGAGTCCCATCTTCGCCAATTGGTATTTGGTCCCGAAGTGACCTGTGAACACCCCAATTACATATCGGAGTTGTCTTCTGCTGAGGTTCCAAAGTTTCTTGGTCCAGCCTGGGTTAACGTTTTCTATGAAACGCTTCGAGTGTTTGACTCCTGCCAGAGCTTTCCACTCTTGTCGGTGTTTGGCTCTGGTGTGGTCATTTATAGCGGTTCTGATGGTTCCTTGTGACAGTCCCACATATGGTTCGGGTCCCGTATAGTCGTTGTTGGACCCTGCTCTTGCAAGCTCGTCTGCTTTTTCATTACCTACGAAGCCCTTGTGTCCTGGAATCCATACCAGTCTCACTTTGTTGTGTCTGCCAAGCTTGTTCAGTGCTTGGACGCCGTTGTATACTAGTCGCGAGTCTACCTTAGGTGATGTCAGTGCCTTCAGTGCTGCTTGACTGTCACTGAGAATATGGATGGTTGTTTTTTTGATTTTCCTATCTATATTCTCTTGTGCACAGGCTATTATTGCATATGTCTCTGCTTGGAAGACTGTTGCATAATGTCCCATACTTACACTGCTGTTAAAGTCCTTGGCATGGATGCCTGCTCCCGTACCGGAATTCATTTTGGATCCATCCGTGTACCACGAGGAACCGTTACCATCGGGTGGCTTTAGTCCGTTGGCCCATTCGTCCCTTGTGGGAACATGTACTTTGAAGTTCCTTCGAAATATGTACTTTGGTTGCATTTTGTCGCAACTCATTGTTGTTATTATTTCGAGTTCCCTATTATGTTCCATTTTAGTGTGCTTTGTCCTCGAAGCCGAATCATCCCACAGACCACTCGTCCTCATTCTGTGTAATGATTTACGGGCCTCGGATTGGATAGCAATATGCAGTGGTGGTAGGTCTACTAGGACTTCCAGTGCTGCAGTGGGTGTCGTTCTAAACGCCCCTGTGATGGCCATGCAAGCTATTCTCTGTAGTTTAGCTAGAGAGGCTTTACATGTGCGCAGTAGTGTCCTCGGCCACCAGGCCAGACAGCCGTACAGTAAGATGGGTTTCACCATCATTGTGTAGATCCATCTGAGTACTTTAGGGTTGAGTCCCCATATTTTACCATATGCAGATCTACATATTCCAAATACTCTGGTTGCTTTATTTATAGTGTATTCGACATGTTTCTTCCAGTTGAGTTCTTTATCTAGGATTATGCCAAGATATTTTACTTCACTGGACGGTTTTAGTTCCATCCCATACATCCTCAAGGGCTGCATGGTTTTAAGGTCCCTTTTCCTGGTGAATGGAATTACCACAGTTTTGCTCGGATTTATGGATAATTGGTATTTGTTGCACCACCTCTCCACTTTTCTCAGAGCCTCATTCATGATACCTGTCACCGTGTTTGGGAACTTCCCGTTGACTAGTATCACCAGGTCATCCGCATACCCTATTGTGTGTATGGGGCCTGCGTTTAGATCCTCCAGTAGTGAGTCTACCACCAAGCTCCAGAGCGTAGGTGACAGGACTCCCCCCTGTGGGCATCCTTTAGTTGCCGTAGCTAATAATTCGTCTCCTAATAGAGTTGACATGATTAGTCGGCTATTCAGCATGTTGTCCATCCATCTGCATAGGGTGGGTTCAATGCCATGTCGACCCGCAGCGATTTTGATGGCATGATATGTGGTGCGGTCGAAAGCTCCCTCCACATCTAGAAATGCAGCCAGGCAGAGTTCTTTGTTTTCGATTGCCTGTTCCGCTCTATTTATCACCAGGTGTATCGCTGAGTCAGTCGATTTTCCCGGCTGATACGCGCATTGCATGTTTTGTAGTGGATGTCTTTTTAGGGGTCCATCTCTTATGTGTCTGTCAACCATCTTTTCCAAGGTCTTAAGAAAGAATGATGACAGACTTATTGGCCTGTATGATCTGGCGTCACTGTAATCTGCCTTGCCGGGTTTCGGTAGGTATATTACTTTGACCAATCTCCAGACCTGTGGTACATGTCCAAAGGCTAGGCACGCTCGGTACAGTCTACTCAGGTGTGGTATAAGTACGTTAGCGCCTTGTTGTAGTAGGACAGGATAAACGCCGTCTGGTCCTGGCGCCTTGTAGGGACGAAAGGTGGATAACGCCCACTTTATCCTGTCATGGTCTATTACTTTTTTAGCAGTGTCCCAGTTGTGCCTCGTGGTTCTAAGACCCTGGTCTGTAGCACTAATTGTTTCATTATCCGTTATGCCCTGGTGTATCACCGAGCCTGGAAAATGTGTTTCACACATTACTCTTAGTGTCTCTAAGCCCGATTTTGTCATATTCCCATCTTTACCTCTTATGGTTGTTAGCGGGATTGATTTTGTTGTGGCTAGAGCCTTTGTGAGTCTCATACCTTCTGGTATTGAGCCTATTTGATCGCAGTGGTCTCTCCATGCTTTCCTTTTTGCTTTTCTCGCAGCCTTGTTGTATTCTGTGAGCTTCTTCGCGTAGAACTCGAAGTTATTCGAGGCCTTTGCATCGTTGAAGATCGCCCTGGTTTCCTTCCTGAGTTTTGCGATCTCAGGATTCCACCATGGCACCTTCTTTGCTACAACTTTCCTTTCCGGGCAATTCCTAGTCCAGGCGTTGTTGATTGCTCTGGTAATGTTGTCTGCTTCAAATTCAATGTCAATTATGGAATTGAGCTTACCTTTTGGGTCACCTAGTTCCACTTTTAGGTCAGTCTTAAATGATGTCCAGTCAGTGTTCCTAGGGTTCCTTCTACGCACAGTTTCTATAGGTGTGTTTGTTCTGTACTTGAAGCATATATGCCTATGGTCCGATAAGGATATTTCATTGGATACATGCCATGATGTAATGTCGTTGTGTATGTTGTTAGTAGCTAACGTTATATCAATGACCTGTCCTCTTTTTGCATTAACAAATGTGGGTTCATTGCCTTTGTTTATAATTTGTAAAGGAGAGCTCACCAGAAAATCCAGTAACTTCTCTCCCCTCCTGTTGACATCCGAGCTTCCCCAGATGACATGGTGCGCGTTAGCGTCGCAGCCGATGATCAGGCCGGTGTTTGCCTACCTACCTAGCTAGGTACCTACTCGCGTGTCTGTCTGTCCGTCTTCTGTCACAGCCAATTTACTCCGAAACTACTGACTCTTTGACTTGAAATTTGGTAGGTACACATACTTAGCTTCCTATGTATGAAAGTCGGTGACCCAAAGACGACGTGCAACGTAAGTTAATAAATTTTAAACATGAAGGCTACTTTTTGGGGGTGAATTAGAAAATGAAAAAAATAGTTTCGGAGTTAAGGGGAAAGAAACTGATCTTTGTATTTTTTAAAATTTCAGCCAATTGTAGTTTCGGAGTTAAGGGGCCCCTTAACTCCGAAACTACAATTGGCCGAAATTTTAAAAAATACAAAGAATAGTTCTTTGCCTATACATAGATTACAGGAAAACCTATAAGAAATGTACGGTATTAAAAGTAACATAGGAATTACGTACGGAACCCTGTCGACTCGAGTCGAACTCGCACTTGTCTGGTTTTTTATATAAGGGAAAGACGAAAGATCTGTCATATTAAATCAGACTAAGATTTATTTAACTAGCTAAATAGGTACTTATCGTATTGTATGTACCTCATACTTAGATCGTAACTTTTGCACGGTGACTGTTATGTTACCTACGCTGTACTGAACAGATATAAAAATCGTTTCTTGTAAACCGAGGTTCATTTGGAGCAATAGCGATAAAAATACTAGGTATGAGTGCAAAATAAAACTTACCCCAAGGCAAATGCAAAGTTAAAACATAATTAATGTAAACAATTTCTTCTTTGTCTGCTATTGCAACTTGCCAAATCGTGGACGTCGACAAGATCACGTCCAACAACATCTAACATTTACTGAAAACTAAAAAACAGTGAAACTGTCTGAAACTGATTAAAAAACGAACGAACGAAACACAAAAGTATTCATTCACCAATCACCACACTCTTTGAGGAAAGTACTCGAACGAAGCGAACGGGATGGGTGGGAGTGGGAGAAACCACAGATTAGAGAGACTATGTACAAGTACTTTTTGTCTTTGTTTTCTACGACTATTTCATTTCTATAGCGACCACCATGCTCAGAGGAAATAAATAGATTTGTAGGTTTGTAGGTCTGTGCCACCATGCGACCACCTATGGCGACCACAGACATTTGATTTGACACTTTTGAACTCACAACTCGATGCTATTGGTTTAAAACATTCCAAAGTGTGTTGGAGATAGCTGGTTGGCTGAAAAGTTTGCCACTTGCTAGGTATTTTCCCCTGTGAGCTCAGTCGGTGTGACCACGGTGTCAGCACTTATTTTTTTGCCTTTGTTAGAAAACGATTGTTACAAAATGAGGTAGAAAAGGTAGGTAGGTATTTTCCATTAGACTTTACGGTACGTTATTAGACTCTTTTTTTATTTTCTGTGATTATATTCGCTAATTTCAACTAACTTCAATTTCCGCAAGAAACCATACACAAGCACCAACCAAAGTGACCTCTGTCGGACCCGGAGAGCAGACTGCGATATCTATGAAAACAGCCCCCCGACTATGAAGTGCAAAATTCGAACTTCGTATCATGCCGTCCCTCTCAAGCTAATCTTATTTAACACGAGAGTGAGCGGGACGACACGATACGAACTTCGATTTTCGAATTTCGTGGTTTAGGGGCAGTCCCCATACTACGAAATTCGAAAATCGAAGTTCGTATCGTATCGTCCCGCTCACTCTCGTATTAAATAATATTAACGTGGGCGGGACAGCACAAGACGAAGTTCGAATTTTGCGCTTCGTAGTAGGGGGGCTGTGTCTGTCATGCTGCCCCCCGACTACGAAATTCGAAAATCGAAGTTCGTATCGTATCGTCCCGCTCACTCTCGTATTAAATAATATTAGCTTGAGAGGGACGGCACGATACGCAGTTCGAATTTTGCACTTCGTAGACGGGGGGCAGGGGGCTGACCACGAAGTGCAAAATTCGAACTTCGTATCGTGCCGTTCCTCTCAAGCTAATATGATTTAACACGAGAGTGAGCGGGACGATACGATACGAACTTCGATTTTCGAATTTCGTAGTCGGGGGGCAGAGCTTCTAAGCTTCTTGCTTCTTGCAAAGTCGTAATGTTGCCAGAGTCACCTTTTTCTCGCTTTTTATACGATTATTTTGGTGACGATTCCGTTTTCCATATTTTATCAACGTTATTCAACTTACTGAAATTAATGGATCACTCACGCATGTCAGTTAATTACAGCCCAATATGATCGACATGTGTCGAGTAGCCGCATGAGTAGAGCATTGGCGTGCAGTGTCCATTTCCCTACCGCCGGCCGAAACGTGTGCTTTTAGAGGAAGGACTAAGGAGTTGTCCAAAATACGTTGGGCTATACTCGATTGACATACGTGAGTGATCCGTTTATTTCACTATAATTGAATCTCATGGTAGTTTAATGTTAAATGCGGTTCCACTTTTTCAAACCTGTCCCTCTAGCACGGTTTATTTATTATCCATTTTATCTACCAATGAGCGACAAACGATTTCATGTAGCGGTAGATAGCGCGCTAAATTATGTCGTGGTACTTTATTTACACTTGACGATTGTGTAGACAATGGACCCGATTCTACAGCGGCCGCTAAAATTCCTAATTACGTTTAGGCGTCTCTAAGTCCCTTTGCTATTCTATGAGCGGCTGTCATAATCAAATGACAACGCCAATTTCTTATTTTAGGCGGTCTATTCAACTTAGGTTTAGCCGTTTAAATGCTTATCTATTGCTCTAATTTTATTTTCTTTTAATTTTAATTTCCAATTACCGCGACATAATTTAGCGTGCTAGCCACCGCTATATAAAATCGTTTATCTCTCATTGATAGATAAACCTTACCGTGCTAGAGGGGCAGGTTAAAGTAGATAAAAAATGATGGCCTTGTAGCCAATGCTTTTTAATAAAAAAAAAGGAGTCTCACTCTCACTCTTGCGATTTCCACTCTGCTAAATTTCTAACATTAAATCTGACCAAAATGATCATGATCTTTTACCAGTTGTTTTGGTGGTAAATAAAACAAGTGTCTAGAGTGCCTGTTACGCGTAGACTAACGCTTTTAATAAACCTGGACTATATATATGGGCGGAGGCTGGTGAGTGAGTGTGTGTAGATGTGTATGCGTCGTGTCTGTATTTGTGTCGCTGTGAGCTATGTTTATGTTTATGGTACATACCGGTACAGTCCTCCGCCCTTAGAAAATACTAATAAACACGTTAAAAAATTATATTGGTTTCCTTATAATATTTATAACTGCCTCATTTAGCCGTAGTGCGGCTGCTGCGCTGCATGCTGGTGCTGCGCGCGAGGCGCCGGGATCGCCGTTGGCGCGTATCCCTCGTTGCTGGTCCTGTTGGTGACCGTAGTGGTTGTTAGTACCACGTTGTTGACTTCTTCTTGCAGTCTCTTCACAAATTTCTTTTTGCATTGCTTCCATAATACAAAAAGTATGCCCAATGTGACTAGGGCACTGACGATGGACATCGATGTTAGTGACATAATGTTGGCAGTCTTCGTGTCTTCTACGGCCTGAGAATGGTTCGGGCCTGCCGCTGCTGTTTGTGCAATTATGATATCTTTTCTCACTTCTCTGGACGGAGGGTTTCCCATCGTTGTTTGCAGATGTTGTACAGTAAAATTGATAGTACTAATAGGCTTAATATTGTATAGCCTATGAAGATTGATAATTCGAATATTTTTTTTGCGAGTTCGATTAGTTTGTTGTCGCTGGTTTGGCACATTGGTGCGCCTCCGCGGTTGATGGCGAACTGTCTTAGTTGAAACGTCTTGTTGGTGCACTTAGGTTGTCTCGAGTTTCTTGTGTCGCAAAAGGTGCATTGTTTTGGTACCAAGAGTAGTTGGTCTCTTAAATACTCATTACTGATAGCGGCTGGGCCTTTTAATTAGCCGGCCTGTTTTGGTAAACACAGGATGAGTCGTATTGGTTTCATCTTGCGGTAGGCATGTTGATAGTGGCTGGGATGTTTTGGTTCCCTTCTGTCCCACGGATGTACTAATGGTTGTACTCGGTGTAGAGTTTAATTGTTCTGTGTACGCTGGTTTGAGCATGTCTAATGTTACTGTTGATTCTTTTCCGCGAACACTTATTGTGAAGTATTTGGGATGTCGGCGTATCACTTCAAACGGGCCTTCGTATGGCGCAGTTAGTGCGCGTTTTACTTCATTTCGCAGGAAAACATGTGTGCAGTCTTCTAGCTTTTTATGAACAAATATCGCTCTTTTATCGATTCTTGGGTCTCGATTTGGTAACGACGCCAGGGTTTCTGTTAGTTTCCTTGTGTAGTCGCTGATGTTAACGTCTAGTTTTTCGTGTGTGAAGAAATCGCCCGGTAGTCTGAGCGACGTTCCGTACGTCATTTGCGCAGAGCTGTACCCAATATCTTCCTTCACGGATGATCTTAAACCCAACAAAACTAAGGGTAATTCCTGACTCCAGCTGCAGTTGGTGCATCGAGCCATTAGTGCGGCCTTGAGGGTTCTGTGAAGCCTTTCAATTTGGCCGTTAGCCTTCGGGTTGTATGCGGTGGTGTGGATTTTATCGATGCCGAGGCGTCGTGTTAGTTGCAAAAACAGTGCCGATTCGAACTGCCTTCCTTGGTCCGTAGTGATGCGTGTTGGGCAACCGAAACGAGCGACCCAGTTGTCGATAAACGCCCGTGCGACAGTTTCTGCGCTGATATCTTGTGTGGGTATTATTTCAGGCCATTTGGTGGCGCGGTCTATGATGGTGACGCAATATTTGAAGCCTTCGGATAACGGTAGTGGTCCGATGATGTCGATGTTGAACGTGTTGAAAAAATTCCGAGTTTCCGAATTCGCCTAGTGGTGTCACTGTGTGCCGTTGCACTTTGCTCTTTTAACAAGCGATGCAGTTTTTGACAAAATTACCTCAATCTGTGTTCATCCGGGGCCAAAAGTAGCGTTGTGTAACCAGACGCCTTGTTGCTGTAATCCCTGGGTGGCTGAGTCCATGAATCGCTTTTAGAGCCCTTTCTCGGTACTTCAGCGGTAGATACGGGCGAATGCTTGATGTTGATGTTTCGCACGTAATTAAACTTCCTGTCGTCGGTTCTGTAATTGTTTTGAATTCTATGTTGTCTTGTTTTTTTAATTTTGATAGATCTTGGTCTGTTGTTTGGTCTTGAGCTAGCTGGCGGTAATCGAATAATTCAGGTACGGCAATTTCTGAGATTCTTGAGAACGCGTCCGCTACTGTATTTTGTTTGCCTTCGACGTATTCGATTTTGGACCAAAATTGTGCGATGAAGTCGAGCTGACGTAGCCTTCGTGGTGAGTCGCTTGTTTAGCTTTTTTTCCGAGGGCAAATGTGAGTGGTTTGTGATCCGTGAAGATGACTATGTTGCGGCCCTCTACCATATGTCTGAAGTGCTTTACTGACATATAAATCGCTAGGAGCTCCCGGTCATAAGTGCTATATTTCTTTGAGTTTCGGTAAGCTTTTTTGAAAAAATTCAAGTGGTTGCCACTCATTGTTTATCTTTTGTTGAAGTACGCTACCGACGCAGTTCTCTGAGGCGTCAGTCATAAGCGATAAACTCGCTTTTATGTCAGGATGTGCTAGGGTAATGGCGTTTTCAATGCAATTCTTGCAATCTTCGAATGCCTTGTTAGATGTTTCGTCCCAAGTGATAGGAGTTTTGTCGTTCTTCTTCGTATCGTGTAAATGATTATTTAACGGTTGTTGTATGTTGGCGGCGTTAGGCATGCTTGTCCGATAGAAATTCGTCATACCCAGGAATCTTCGTAGTTCCTCAACGGTTCTTGGTTTTGGAAAAGTTGTTATCTGTTCGGTTTTTTCATTGCTTGGTTTAACTCCTTGTGGGGTGATTTCGAAGCCTAAAAATATGAGTTTTTCTTTCCCGAACTCGCATTTGCTTGTGTTTATTGCAACGCCATACTGGTTGAGTCGCGAAAGTACGTCACTTAAATGCTGCATATGTTGTGTTGCGTTATCAGATGCGATCAAAATATCGTCCAAGTAGATGAACGTGTAATTTAATCCCTCGAGTACGGTGTTGATAAAGCGTTGGAATGTTTGTGCGGCGTTTCTTAATCCGAAATTCATTTTGGTGAATTCGAATAATCCGAATTGAGTTGTGACTGCGGTTTTCGGTATGTCTTCGGGTGCCATGTTGATAGAGTAGTACGCGCGTTTCAAGTCTAATTTTGAGAATATTGTTTTGCCGCGTATTACGTATGTGAAGTCTAATAGTCTAGGGATTGGGTAGCGATCGGGAATAGTGATCGCGTTGAGGCGTCTGTAGTCGCCGCATGGTCGTAGTTCTCCGTTTTTTTTTGTGACGACGTGTAATGGGTTTGCCCAGGGGCTACTTGAAGGTCGGCATATCCCCATATCCACAAGTCGCTCGAATTCTTCTTTGGCCGCTTTGTATTTTGCTGGATTAAGTGGTCTGGCCTTTTCATGAACCGGCGGCCCGTTGGTGTAAATATGATGTTGTACGTTATGTTTAGGTATCTGTTTGTGTTGTTGCTCTGTTATTTCGGGGAACTTTTTTAATAATTGGTGATACCTGTTGTTGACGTCGACTAGCTTTATTGAGGTGTCAATGTTGGTGACGCTGCTAGCCGATACGGAGTTGAGGGTTTTTTTGTCAATTAATCTTCGACCGTGGAGGTCTACGAGTAGTCGATAATGACTTAAAAAATCGGCTCCAATAATTGGTCGTTGTACGTTTGCGACGATGAATTTCCACTTCAGGGCGCGTCCCGAGGCGAGGTTTACAGTGATATGTTTTTCGCCGTAAGTTTTAATTGGTGTTCCGTTTGCCGCGTAGAAGGATATGGTGTCGTGCTGAGGTGTCGACTGCCTCCCGTGTTGTTTTGGAACTACTGATACTTCGGCACCTGTGTCGATTAGGTATGTGGTATTTGTTTGTTGGTCTAAAATGCAGAGTCTTCGATGGCTTTCGACGGCGACAATGCTCTGCCTCTTGACCTGTCGCGTCGTTCTTAGTTTCCCGCCGTTTTAAACGTACACCCTTGTACGCATTTTGTTGCCCGATCTCCAAAGGTGTAATGGTAATAGCAGAGCCAAATTGCATCTCCTAGTTGTGCCCGCTGTTTATAGTTGTTTGCAGTGTCTCCATATACACGGTAATTACCGTAGATGCACCGTAATCTGGTCTCTATCTACCGTCAAGGTAATAGTGTATTACCGTGTCACATATCACCGTAATCACCGTATCATCATTAAAAATTACGTTATTGTAAATATTTCATTATGTACTGCGTAAAACAAATCTTAGTCAGTCAACTTAACAAATTTTGTAATGGCAAAACTGCTCTTGGTTGCCAAAAAGCCACGCAATCTATTCCCGTCCTTATTTAAATATAAGAAGGAAAGAAATTTGTATGTGTGATGGATGAATGACGTAAAATTGGCTACCTACCTTCGTACGTTGTCTTTCTTCTAGTTACGGCGCGTTACAAATAGGTACGTAATAAAAATTTACGTACGTAAAAAAAGGGGTGTTCAGAATAATCAGCCCGACGAGGGTGAAATATCGTTAAAGCATTATTTGACACCCTGTATATTCAGATTTGATTTGGTTCATAACGTTGTTTTTTAATTTGAAAAATTACACGGTAATTTACACGGTACACTTTTAGCAGATTCACCGTATTTTTTTCTAGAAACACCGTATTTTTACCCTTGCAACACGGTACCTCTTGATTTACATATAGAGACACCTCTTGTTTATGAACGTAACTTTGGCAGCTTTGGCGCGCTGTCAATGTGACATTAGAGATATACACACATACATATAGATAGGGGGGTATTTGGCGGGAAACCGATGAGAGTGGATCGTGTCGTTAATTGAATTTTAGTTTCTGTGCTTAATGTTGTTTGGTGGATAATAAAGATAGTGTATTATACAACAAATTGACGTGAAAGTGCCCAGCAAATGAAGAATTCAAGTGAAAACGCGTATTCCCTCTGTTTGTGACCCCCAAATATCCGCCGGCTGCTGCTCGCCGTAGCTCGCCGTAAAGTACACTATCGCTTTACGGAAGGCATGAGCAGTTGACAGGACGTGACTAGGACAGACTGACACAACTCTGACCATGACAGGACTTTAATATACAGAAATTTACAAAACACATCAGACGTGGCTGTATGGACTCAGTTCCTTTGCCTATCCCTTATGGGATGAATAAAAAATAAATAAAAAAAAAACATATAAATATAGACTGCGATCATGGTTGTAAGCTTACATTCCTATTAATAAAAAGAACTAATCTTTATTGAACACTTATTTTATTTCTTGGATATCTCCTTGAAACAATAGTAATTGTTTCTTCGAGAGAAACGTTTGTTCTGCGTTGACGTTGTGTTGTTTTCCCAGCGCGGGCTGTTTCGGCGTTCTTCGGGGCTTTTAAATGCACTTGTGTTGTTGTTGTTGTATTTCTTTTGTTGGTTTGTCAACCCTTTGATTCCGGCGATTTCAGTCTTCAGCTCCATTACTGTTTCTGCGAGCTGATCTGGCGTGTTCGCAGATTTATTTTTACTTACGGTGGTGGAGATT
This sequence comes from Clepsis dumicolana, assembly GCA_963691665.1. NCBI lineage: Eukaryota > Metazoa > Arthropoda > Insecta > Lepidoptera > Tortricidae > Clepsis > Clepsis dumicolana. The sequence continues at coordinate 53,646 of CAVNVB010000196.1, forward strand.
GGCGCCATCTCAGAGCTCTGAGTCGTTTGGTAAATTTTGTCCGCCATGGTAGTAAGCTTTTGGACGTCGTCTGCTTCGAAGGATGTAAGGACAGCCCTTATAGTTGGTGGCAGCTTGCTGATCCATAACTCGACGAGCGTATTTTCTGGCAATTTGTTCCTTGCGACCTCCTTCATTTTGTGGTAAAGCCGCGCTGGTCTAAGGTCGCCTAGCTCCATCTCGTGTGTCAGCTGTCTTAGTCTGCTCGGTCCGGATTCATCATGTGCGGTCAGTAGTCTCTGCTTAAGTGTTTCATATTTTTTTACGAGAGATGGTTCCTCCAGCAGATCGCTGAGCTGTTCCAATTGTTGCTGTCCTAGTTTAGCTATTAATAATTGTGATCTGTGGAGATCGCTTGGCTTTTGTGGGTCCACATGGCTTCAAATTGGTCAAACCATAGTCTAGGTTGCCCCTGCCAAAAATCAGGAATTCTTGAGGATACCGTAATGGCCTCTGTTGTAGGTGGTTCCGGTACTTGTTGTCTGGCTGTTGGTGGGAGAAATCCCGCGGCTGCGTTCCCCTGTTGATCTTGGTAACTCATGTCGCGGTTCGTCGTTCGTCGTCGGGGTCACCACTTTACCAGTTGTTTTGGTGGTAAATAAAACAAGTGTCTAGAGTGCCTGTTACGCGTAGACTAACGCTTATAATAAACCTGGACTATATATATGGGCGGAGGCTGGTGAGTGAGTGTGTGTAGATGTGTATGCGTCGTGTCTGTATTTGTGTCGCTGTGAGCTATGTTTATGTTTATGGCACATACCGCTACAGTCTGTTTACCCTAAGCCCAGGGGAATATAAGCTTTAAAAGGGGGAAATTTGAGGACAGATTTTATTTTCTGTTTTTTTTTAGGGGCTTCAAAGTAAAACTGTAATTAATTCCAACTAAAGCCTGAGCTTTGTGCGTAGTACGGAATGCACAACACTAAACTAACCAAGCAGGGCTCTTGGTATCGTGCTGTCCCTCTCACACAAATAAGAGTGAGAGAGACGGCACAATATGAAGTTCTAATTTCGGAGTGCCGTAGCCCCTCAGGTAAATGCGTAGTTATGTTTATTAATTAAATTTCAAAATCAATATAAAGGTTACTTTACTTGACTACATCAAATATCATAAAATAAAATATTTTAAAAGCCTTACTTAGGGGTTTGAAGATGATTTTGAAGGGGTTAGCAACACAACACCGCATGGCATGGCATGGGAATTTGGCGGGAAACCGATGAGAGTGGATCGTGTCGTTAACTGAATTTTAGATTCTGTGCTTAATGCAAGAAGCTTATACCCATAATGGAGCTTGCACGGAGAACAAAAAATTTAAGACCAAATATTCGACCTTGAATGACGTCAAAGTTGTTCGCTGTCTCTTTCATTAGGGTGACAATACATTTGTTGAGAATGTGGATATGGATAGGAATTAATATAGCCAAAATTAAAAAAATCCAGCCCAATACAAAATAAACTCGCGCTCGCGCACCGAGGATTCAGTACATAACACATTTATTTACATAATGAACGGATACTAATCGTTTTTGGTTATTGTCTAACGCGCTCGCTATCACCATCGTGTTCAGTGTAGGCTAAACAGCTACGTAGCTGGGCAGTGTTTTATAAAGCTACAAGTTGTAATTTACAAGCGGAAGTCTTATCATCATCATCATGTCAGCCGAAAGACGTCCACTGCTGGACATAGGCCTCCCCCAAGGCTCTCCACTCAGACCGGTCTTGTGCTTTCCGCATCCACCGCAATCTTTACTAGGTCGTCGCTCCATCTTGTTGGAGGCCTACCGACAGCTCGTCTCCCGGTCCGTGGACGCCTTTCAAGAACCTTCTGACCCCATCGGACTGATGTTCTGCGATCAATGTGCCCCGCCCACTGCCACTTAACACTCTAAACTACCACTAACACACTTAAGTCTCTTTCTAACAAAAGGCGATAAATTGTAACTTGTAGCTTTATAAAACACGGTCCTGGTAGCTGACACAATCGTACAAAAACTGTCATTTTAATCCGATGAAGAGTGTCAAAATAGTTATGCAATTACCCTGCGTCTCTAACAGAACGGATAAGTGCGGCTGAAAGACAAACTTACCTTTACCGTTTCTGAGTATTAAGTTGGATTACCTAGTATTACAGTCGGACCAAACACCGCGATATATTACGAGACCTCTTTCATACAAGTAAGGACGAATATTACAACCGATACCATGTATGTGTATTTGCAGCTCTATCATATAGTACAAGGGTTCCGTTTCGTCCTTTTGAGGTACGAAACCAAACAAATATAAATTAATAAAACTACAGATGTTAACTGTTTTTAATGGGTTTTACTGATGCCAAAAATCAATCAACAAATATTTTTTACAGGGTTCAACAAATAGGGCCTGTGTTGCATTTCTAATCATCGTAGGTTATATAATTATACATTTCGACCGCAGTAGAGCATTGGGTGGAACATAATTTCTCCTTTTCATAACCACAGAAAAAAAGTATAGCGGTGTGAGGTCTGAAGAACGTGCAGGCCACGGCACCGGTCCTCTGCGGAGAATCCATCCTCGCGGAAAGCGAGCGTTAAGGTATTGCAGTTGGTATTTCAGGAGCAAAATGCGCCGACGCTTCGTCGTGTCGGAAATATGCCCTCTCTCACTGCAAACCTTTTTAGGATAAAACGGTTTAATTATTATTAAATTAGGTACAAATGATGATCAGTTATTAAGTTATAATAATAAATTTTGTAGGTATCTTAAGACATGGTGACGTTATGCCGGCGCGCGCGGCGCCCTGCAGACCCCGGCGCCCTGCAGACCCCGGCGCCCCGGGCGGTCGCCCAAGTCCCCCCCCCCCCCCCCTTAAGGCCAGCGCTGTCTAGGGCCATGAGTCGTAGCAGTCAGACTCGCCGCTGCCTCCAGCAGTGTGCTTGTGTAGTACCTCGTTGTTGGGCGGCGGCTGCGGCGGCTGCTGCGCGGCGCGGCGCTGCACGGACGGCGAGCGGCGGTCGGGCGGCGCGGCGCCGGCCTCCATGTGCTGATTGCGCTGCCGCAGGATCGTCCAGTCGAACGTGTAGTCGTACTGGTAGTTCATCGTGCGGAACAGGATACGGAACAACTGGAAACGAATGCAGAATATTACTTAAGAGACTAACCCTATTATTCATAAACCTATTATAACTAAAATGTTGTTAAAGTTCATTTGTCCTTTTTTGTCACATTGACATTTCCGTTACTAAGAAGAAGACAAAACCTGTTTTACCTAATTAGAGGCTTGAGTGACGTTTATGAATAAGGCCCCAAGCATATGCTAAGTGAATCTCCATGGAGACGCTTTTGTCAGTGCTCAGAGTCTTGTCAGCAGCAAAAGTAGTTGAGCAACCGAAGCACTCACAAGACACTCACTCACTTATAGACATAAGAGCTTGTGTACATCATTGTGACTTTTGCTGCTGACTGTACTGTTGCGTGCAGCCTACACGCAAAATCAGGCCCATCTACCAGCGCGGTAGCGTAGTGGTTGCAGTTTTATATTTGTAGGCTGCAAGCACGCGTGTAATGACAAAAACGCAGCTACACTTCAATATACTTTCATGTTTTAACTAAGGAAGTAAAGAATGAAACAAGTATTATTTACTTCTACTGTGGGGCGGGCATCTTTATTATAAATCGAGCATAGACAACCATACTGACAATACATGACACCCTTCCCTTACAAATTAAGTTTAACAGGTTGTTTTATAATTCGTTTAGATCTTCTTAACATAGGTGTTAGAGAACGATCATCATCTATGTTAGTATGAAATTGTACAGGCGATGTCGGCGTGGATGTTTGTGGTAAAACATATTCAGTATCAGTACAGGATTTTGGAGTAGGTACACAACCTGGTGATTGATGTCTGACGACAGGGATGTGGTGCGGAGTATGAGTTTTATTAAAACTAGGAGGATTATAATTAATGTGGGGACGGACAGGATTAGTAACATGAGTCATTGGGACAGTTACAGAGTTGTATGTTGGTACAGTTTGCAAATCAATAGAAACATTGGAATTTGCTGATGTCAGGTTATTATCAGACACTGAATCTGTATGTTTAGGAAGTGGAGCATGACTTAACTGATTTAAGTGAACCTTCTTAAGAACATCATTAACAATGACTAAATACAGTGTTGCACTCAATACTTTTAAAACTTTCCCTCTTACAGGATAATTTGTACCACTTCTCACCAACACAGGGTCGTTTACTAAGAAATGGGGATAAGTAGGTATCCTCTTAACTGACTTAGGTGTATGGACTGGATTTAACATCGACAACATAGTTCTTGGTAAATATGACATTAACATAGAGTTAGGCGTTTTAAAATTTACTGTTGTTTGTGTATTTCTATAGTTTAGTAAAAATTTGGACAGTTGCAAACTAAAATCAGTTCCATTATTGTTCAACTCATTGTTGAAAATTATTTTTTTTAAAGCCTTTTTTGCAATCTGTACATTTCTTTCCGCTAATCCATTGCTTTCTGGGCGCTAGGCAGGAGATTTGGTTAGCTTAATATTTAATTTAGCACAAAAATCCACGAATTGATGGGAATCAAAAGGGGGCCCATTGTCTGACACCAATTCACTTGGCAACCCTACAATTGCAAAAATGGAATATAATTCTCTTATAACATTCATTGCATTGCATTGTTTCATTATTCTTATATCAAGCCATTTTGAGTAAGAATCACAGTAAATAAGGAAGTGTTGTTTCTTAAATTCAAAGAAATCTATATGTACTCTCTCAAATGGTACACTACTCGGTGGCCATGGAATTTTGATATTATTTGGTTTGAAATTAACAACTGCACATGGTTCACATGATTGACACCTCAAATCTATATCATTGGACATTGTTGGCCACCAAAACAATGATCTAGCTAACATTTTTGTTCTTACAATTCCTGGATGTCCTTCATGCAATAAATTTAAGACTTGACTTTGACAAACTTGAGGTACTATTAAGCGAGATCCAAACAACAAACACCCATCTAAAACCGTTAAATAATGTCTAATTTTAAAGAAAGGTTTTACTGCTTGATCATTGATGTAATTTGGCCAACCTTGTTGAACAAGGTTATATACTTTTGACAATACTGGATCACTCTTACTTTTTTCAGCAATATAAACATGATCAATTGGTATTTCACCTAGCACATCACTGTAATTAACATCTACAACAATTTTTTTTATAGGTAATCTTGACAGAGCATCTGCATGACATAAATGTTGACTTTTTTTTGTGTTCAAGGCTATAGTTATAATTTTCTAATATTAGTGCCCAATGTTGTAACCTATGAGCCGCTAAAGTAGGCACATTTTTTGATGGATGCAAAATGTGTTTTATGAGGGCATTGTCTGTTACTAAAACAAAATGTCTTCCCCACAAATATTTATGAAACTTTGTGACTGCATAGATTATCCCAAGTGCCTCTCTATCTAATTGTGAATAACCTTGCTGAACTTTAGTTAAAGAACATGATGCAAAGGCTATAGGCCTTTCTTCCCTTTTTGAGGTTAAATTATCATTTACAATATGACACAATACTGCACCAAGACCTACTGGACTAGCATCACTATAAACAACAATTGGAAATGTTGGATCATAATGAACAAGAACATTACTTTCTGATAGCTTTTGCTTTGACAATTCGAATGCATTTTGGTGGACTTCATTCCAAGACCATTTAGTTTTATTTTCAGTCAACTCTCGCAAGGGCTTCACTAAAGTACTCAAGTTATCAATGTAATTAATGTAGTAGTTCAATAATCCTAAATAGGACCTTAATTCTCTAACATTTTCAGGCGTTTTTGCATTTTTAATAGCCTCAACCAAGGATGGACTAGGCTTCCTACCTTCAGCACAAATCACATGACCTAGGTATTCTACAGATGGTGAAAACCAGACACATTTATTAAAGTTCACCCGGACATTGTGTTTACTCAAGTTTTCTAAGACTCTGACAACAGTTGCATAACAATCATCAAAATTGTTCCCTTTTATTAATATATCATCAATATAACAACAGGTGTTTTTAATTCCAGCTAATATATGATCCATGACATTTTGAAAAATAGCTGGTGCCGATGCCACACCATAAATTAATCTCTTATATCGATATAAGCCCTTGTGTGTGTTAACAGTTAATAATTCCTGAGTCTCTTTACTTGCCACCAATTGAGTGTATGCGTCTGACAAATCTAACACAGTAAAGACTTTCCCACCTGACAGTGTAGCAAAAACATCCTCAGCTTTTGGCAATGGATAATAATCAACTTTTAGGTTTGGATTAACAGTCTTTTTAAAATCTACACAAAGTCTGTAAGAGCCATTACTCTTTTTTACTGGTACTAAGGGTGAAGCCCATTCTGAATGACTGACTTTAAAAATTGTCCCATTTTGTTCTAATTTGTCAATAGACTCTGATATAGTTTCTACAATATTATAAGGTAATGGATATGGTTTTTGAAACACTGGTATTGAATTCTCTTTTAACCTTAACTTGGCTTCAAAACCTTTAATACTGGATGACTTTTCATCACTGAAAACATTTGTAAATTTTCCTTTTAACTTTTCTACAATATCAGGATATTGTGGCAGGTTACCCGATTGACATTTCCTGTTTTGTCTTTCATTTACTGACTGTGACTTGTTTCTATTTATTAAATAAGAAAAACATTGTCTATCATTTAAGCATTGTGAATCTGCTTTTAACAATTTTGATTTACAATTATTTAAGACTTTTTTCTGACTTTTTTTTTTATCATTTTTTATTAATGTGCTTCTCCAATCCGGAAATATTTTATCAAGCCAGTTCCTGCCCAACAATGGAGTGAAATTTTGACTTTTACTGTCACATACAATAAGGTACAATTTCTTAATCAAATCCTTGCCTGACTGTACATTAACTGATATTTGTCCTTTAGTTGGTATTGGACCTGAAACAGAATTAAGTTTAATGTTTGTCGCCTCTACATGAACATTACTAAAGTGCTTTTTGAAATATGGATATGAAATTAAACTTATTGCTGCTCCAGTATCAACTTCAAATTCTACATCTTTGTTATTTATTTTCAGTGACACTTTTTGAGGTTTGTGGTAGGATGTTGCTTCCAACAAATGAATATCAGAACACACCTTGCAATTTGGTTCACATGGAATTTCACACGATAAACAAATACATTGACTTGTAGCATACCTGAAATTAACAGTGTTTATGTTCATGTCACATAGTTGATCTACAATACAGTCCACTTCCTCATTATTTTCTTCGTTTTGCAATTCATTGAAATGCACTCTTTGGCTCGACAACCTGTTTTTACGACACACTCTTGATGTGTGGCCAATTCTTTGGCAGGAATAACATTGCCAATTCCTTGCTGGACATGTAGCGGGATTATGGTAGCGTCCACATCTATGACACGGGGGTTGAGACAATTGTGACTGACGACTACGACTATTATTAAACTGAACAGGTTTTGGCTGGACTCGACGCTCTTGATCCCCAGAACTTTTGCTACTTTGGACCCGTTGGACAGCCATCACTTCGTGTTGGCATATTTCATTTACCTGTTTAGCCACCACTTCTTCCTGAAATGCCTTTGCCTTAGCTTGAGCAAAATTTAAATCAGGGGTCCCAAGCAACTTTGCCCTTGTGGCCTGGTTTTTAATGAAAACTGGTGCTAATGAAAACTGTAGTAGTTCCGATCACCAAGAACAAGACTGGAGATGTATCGGACAAAGAAAACTATCGACCTATTTCATTAGCCACAATAACGGCTAAAGTATTGGATGGTGTGCTTGATAAGCGGTTATGCAATAATATGAAGCTTCACGACGCACAGTTCGGCTTCAAACCAGGGCTGTCTACGGAATCAGCAATATACTGCCTCAAGCATACCATCCGCTACTACACTGACAGACAGACTCCAGTGTATGCATGCTTTCTGGACCTCTCCAAGGCGTTCGACTTGGTCTCCTATGACATGCTTTGGGAGAAAATATCTTCTGAGACCACTTTTCCAGCAGAATATCTCCTGCTATTAAAGTATTGGTATGGGAACCAGTCGAATATCTCCTGCTATTAAAGTATTGGTATGGGAACCAGTCGAACGTTGTGAAATGGGGAAATAGCTACTCCAGTGTGTACAGGTTGGAGAGTGGGGTGAGGCAGGGAGGGTTGACGTCTCCCAAGCTGTTTAATCTGTACATAAATGGTCTTATTGAGGAGCTCAGTGCCGCGGGGGTGGGGTGTTCAGTTGGTGGCCGTATCATCAATAATGTCAGCTATGCTGATGATATGGGTGCTTTTATCACCCTCTGTTGCTGCCCTGAGGAAGCTAATAGGGATCTGTGAGCGATATGCGGTGGCCCACGGACTTAAATACAATACAAAAAAGAGTGAGCTGTTGGTCTTCAAGGCAGGCGCTAAATCGTATGACACTGTTCCACCTGTCGTACTAAATGGCGCTCCACTCAAACAGGTAAACAAATTTAAATATTTGGGTCACTGGGTCACCGATGCGCTCGCGGATGACTTAGAAATAGACAGGGAGCGCAGAGCGTTGACGGTCAGATGCAATATGTTGGCCCGCAGGTTTGCACGGTGTACGAATGAAGTCAAAGTAACTCTTTTTAAGGCCTTCTGCCAGTCTTTCTACACATGCAGCCTGTGGGTTCGGTATACGCAGAAGTCCTTCAATGCTCTGAAGGTCCAGTATAATAACACCTTCAGAATGCTGTTGCGGCTGCCTCCGTTCTGCAGTGCGTCTGGTATGTTTGCGGAGGCGCGTACAGATAGTTTTGGAGCAGTAATACGCAAACGAATTTCATCGGCCATGAGTAGGATGAGGGGTAGCAGTAACGGTCTTCTGCGCACCATATCGGAGGATGTGTCGTGTCCGATATTGCACCACTGGACCAGGATGCACGTTACCAAAAATGCCTGGTGACGAATTTTATTGTATTGTGCTAGATAATAAGTATTATAATATGATGTATTTCTTATTTCTTTGTACGCTGCTAACATAGTTTTTAAGTTGTTAATGTATTACTAACAAATTGGATCTTTGGTCTGAAATAAAAATATTGAATTGAATTTAATTTAATCCCTACAATTAATTGGTTTAAGCACGCTTGATCGGCGTACTGGCCAAACTCACATTTGGACGCCAACTCCTGCAATGACAACACGAATTCTCTCACTGTGCGGTCACCTTGTACACATTTGTTAAACATGTATGCGTACGTTGTCTTCAACGCCGGAGGGTTATATTTTTCAACCAATATGGAGCCTAGCTCCGACAAAGTCTTTTCTTTCGGCTAAGCTGGAAGACACGCCGTGTGCAGCATATCATAGTGTTTACTCCCAATCAGCGTTAAAAACAAAGCCTTTCTTTTTGAACCTTCCACTCCTTCTTCCAGTACCCCATTTAATTCACAGTATTCCTCGAATAGCTCGTACCACGAGTTGTACGATTGTGTTTTTTCGTCAAAGGGAGCTATATTTCCAATATATGCGGACGCCATGACGATAAAATAACCAACCGAGACCGACAAGACAAGACACAAAATTTTGGTATTTGACTTAATTTGACGTTCACTTCTTTTAATTTGAAGAATAAGACTATTATGACTAAAATTATTCCTTCCTCGTCGCCACTTTCATGTTTTAACTAAGGAAGTAAAGAATGAAACAAGTATTATTTACTTCTACTGTGGGGCGGGCATCTTTATTATAAATCGAGCATAGACAACCATACTGACAATACATGACATATACAATAGAACCTGACCTAACAAAATACGTTAATTTATTTGACGCATAGCACGACGATAGTGCAAAATAAAAATAGAGAGAAAAAAAAAGGAAAAATTATAAAATGTTTCTGCTCGACGTCAAAAAGGTTGCAGCTCAGCATTATGCTGCGACAATAGTCGCAGCGCTGGTTTTCAGCCGCAACACTTTTTGAGTGAGCAAAAATCTTTATGAAAACCGTATACAATGTGAACATCATAAAACGACTAAGGTCCTAAAATACGAACTACTTAAACTCAATTTGTTTGAGGTGATAGGTTATGCACTTTTTTCTGTTTAAACCAGTATTTTATTTTTCATGGGGAATTATGTAACACATTGTATAATAGAGTACGTTCTCTTGGTATGAATAGGATATGGATGCTACTTACTATATCAATATTTAGTGCTGGAGAACGCAGTGTGACTGTAGTTACTAACAACAGGTAGGAATGCTTTCTTGTTAATATTATCCCAATCACCATTTAATGCGCGCCGTTTAATGGATAATTCGCCCTGTTTGAACATGTTAAAACATTTATAAATAAAATTGTAAAACAATCTATTGTTCACTTACAGAATTTTCCATTTGAGTTAGCAACACAATCCCTAAGTTGGGAAGTTGAGGGCACGGCATATTCAAACAATCCTAAAAATTAGGTAATATTTACTGTAATTTTGAAGTAAAAATTAACAAGTTTGAATATCTACAGAATCTTGGCATATACTATGGATGAATGAATACGATTGTTTGTTCTCGAGCCTTGGGTGTTAAATATGTAATTACCCGTATAAGTACGTTAATCAGTTGACTTGTACCCATGGTACCGGGTTTGCCCAGTTTGGGACAAATTTGTTTCAATTTTACTGTCCATTTTTTTTAATTTAATTGCCCAGCAGTGGGACATAAAAAGGTTGGTGACGATGATGATTTAATTATTACATGATTTGCAACTATTACTCCATGTCTTTGCCTATCTGTTAATTCATAGACATATTTTTCTTGCATTGTATAAGTACGTAAGAAATGGTCACCCTGGTCTTTTAACTTCCTATTTTTGGTTTCAAGTTTTTGAGTACTTGCGCTTGTCTGACTACAATAGTAAATATTTAAATCTGTTACCGAATACCTATTCTAATTTAATTTGCACATATTTCGCAGGAAAACTCGGTGGTAGACTTGAAATAAGCCTTTGTTGAAAACGTGATCAAGCGTGTAATAATATTGATATACCAACTTACCTGTGGAATTTTACGCTAGATCCTGGATACCAGACACTTCTGCAATCACGGACTATACAACTCATAGTAATTAACACCAAAATACTGCCTAAATAGAAAATAAAAGCAAAGTAAACTTTCGAATCGAACGAGAAGTCCGTGACGGCAAGTATTAAAATGTTTGACATTTGCTTTCAGTGTTGCAATATAACGTTGTCTAAATTACCATAAAATTTAGGGAAATCAGTAAAAAAAAAAAATTAAATCCCGAAATGTAGCTTATTTAAGGGCATAAACACCGAATAGCTATTAAAATTACAAACGTAAAGAAAATGGTACATAATAGTTTTTTTTTATTTGGGGGAAAATACCATTAGCTTGGCCACTCCGTCTGCCAAGTAAGTGAGACAGAAGACAATAGCAAAGGTCAAATGAGTACAAAAAACCTGTCTTCAAAAAATTTTTCGTACTGCAAGCTCCATAAGTTCCTTGGCT
>CAVNVB010000197.1:5000-7500 GCA_963691665.1 Clepsis dumicolana
CCTCGACACTCACTGAAGAGCATCGCGATAGGATTTTGATATTGAACCGGCGTTTGACCGCCGGCTCACCGACGATATGCTCCGCAAACGTGTCAGTATCACCGCGGATGCGGTGCACCGACAGCGCGCAGCACAAATGCAACTACGAGCTTTTTAACCGCAACAATTTTAGTATACGCTATTGGAGCTGGAGTTATCGCGGCTGCTGGCACCAGACTTGCCCTCCAATTGTTCCTCGTTAAAATATTTAAAGTGTACTCATTCCGATTACGAGGCCTCGTAAGAGTCCCGTATCGTTATTTTTCGTCACTACCTCCCCGTGCCGGGAGTGGGTAATTTGCGCGCCTGCTGCCTTCCTTGGATGTGGTAGCCGTTTCTCAGGCTCCCTCTCCGGAATCGAACCCTGATTCCCCGTTACCCGTGACAACCATGGTAGTCGCAGAAACTACCATCGAAAGTTGATAAGGCAGACATTTGAAAGATGCGTCGCCGGTACTGGACCGTGCGATCTGCAAAAGTTATCCAGATTCATCAAAATGTTACGACTTCGGACGCGAGGCCCTCCGCCGATTGGTTTTGATCTAATAAAAGCACTCATCCCATCACTGGTCAGAGTTCTGATTGCATGTATTAGCTCTAGAATTACCACAGTTATCCAAGTAACTGAGCAAGATCTAAGGAACCAAAACTGATATATTGAGCCATTCGCGGTATCGCCTTAATACGGCTTGCACTGAGACATGCATGGCTTAATCTTTGAGACAAGCATATAACTACTGGCAGGATCAACCAGGGAGCTGTCGTTTAGAACGATCAACGTTACGTTGTATCGTTACGAAAACGCGCTTCTACGAGCGCGACGTAGCCGCGCGTCTCTCTTCACTTGTCCGAGAGCGCGCGCGACGTGCCGTTTATTATTTTTCGTTGGAAATTAAACTTAAAGTCGTTTTTCCACTCGTTACGAGCGCGCGTTACGAGCGCCCAAATATGAACATTCTTCTACGACCAGGCACAAAATAATCACTGCACGTCCTCCGTGGGACGATACCGGGTGTATCACCTCTAACACTGTCGCGCAAAGTGTGCACAAAACGCCCGGCGACAGGGAGCGCCATCACCCGCAGCCGTTTTAGTGACGGCGACAAAAACGAGATAAGAGTCGCGAACGATCTCCTCCTTATATCTCTCTCTCTGCGCGCGCTCTTCTGCCACCCCCCAAACACCAAACAAACAAACGCTACCTCTGGTCGTACCAAAGGCAGTATTTTTTGAGAGAGTGAGAGATGACAAGAATAACAAACGCGCATGTATATATTTTCGCTGATAAGTCTGTCACACTGCTGCTCTAAAAAAAACAACAACGTCTCTCAGCTCGCATTACAACAGGCCACAGCACGCAAACGACGAACGCACAATCAAGTGCGCATCGCTCGCGTCCACCGCCATAGGGATCGACGGAGGCGACGCGTTACGCGTGGCGGCCGCGGCCGTGGCCGTGGCCGTAAATCAAAATCAAAAATACATTCCCCTACAGGTCCCCTTTGGCATGTTTTTGACTGTCCGAAATTTACTTCGCATGTACATGCGAGCGAGCGAAGCGAGCGAGCAAGACCAGTCTGAGCAGAAGCGACTCGGATAGGTTAGGTTCAGAAGGCTAAGGCGGGAGCGAAGCGGAGCGTAGCTCCCGCCTTAGCCATCGGTGTTAGGTTTTTTTTTTTTAATAGCCCGGATAACTAGATAGTTTATTTTTAATTTTTTTATTGTTTTGAATTTTTCGTTTTTTCATTTAGTCGCATATCTTGCGTTACTACATTACCACAATTTATTTAAAGCGATTCACAGGAAAAAAACCCTTTCCTGTGTCATCTCCGCATCTTCCATCTCGTTCCTCACTCATCTTCCCAGCTTAGTGAAGAATGTCAGAGGTGACATTCAAAATGCCTTTCATTGTCTGTAAGTAATAAACAAAGATATTATAACAAAGATAACTAAGTAATTAAAAGTGTTATTGTGTGTGTTGCGTTTTTCGTTTTTTATTAAACTCCCCTTTTTATAACGCGAATCGTCTTTCGATGTCGGCTCTTCCTATCATTGCGAAGCAAAATTCGCCAAGCGTTGGATTGTTCACCCACCAAAAGGGAACGTGAGCTGGGTAATACTGCTCAGTACGAGAGGAACGCGAACCGGTACTGTGTATCAGGAATCCTGAATCAAATTTATAACATTTAGTAGGTATGGGCCCGAATAGCAAATAAATATTTTATATCTCAAAAATTACTTAGGTACTTATTTCACCTACTGAAGAATAATTTTATTAAATATTTTTTTTTTTTTGTATTGTTTTGAATTATTATTATTTTTATACAAAACAGTACGAAAAGAACGATTTTTTTTCCGGGCTATTAAAAAAAAAACCTAACACCGACGGCTAAGGCGGGAGCTACGCTCCGCTTCGCTCCCGCCTTAGCCTTCTGAACCTAACCTATCCGAGTCGCTTCTG
>CAVNVB010000198.1:2500-5000 GCA_963691665.1 Clepsis dumicolana
CACGTTCCCTTTTGGTGGGTGAACAATCCAACGCTTGGCGAATTTTGCTTCGCAATGATAGGAAGAGCCGACATCGAAAGACGATTCGCGTTATAAAAAAGGGGAGTTTAATAAAAAACGAAAAACGCAACACACACAATAACACTTTTAATTACTTAGTTATCTTTGTTATAATATCTTTGTTTATTACTTACAGACAATGAAAGGCATTTTGAATGTCACCTCTGACATTCTTCACTAAGCTGGGAAGATGAGTGAGGAACGAGATGGAAGATGCGGAGATGACACAGGAAAGGGTTTTTTTCCTGTGAATCGCTTTAAATAAATTGTGGTAATGTAGTAACGCAAGATATGCGACTAAATGAAAAAACGAAAAATTCAAAACAATAAAAAAATTAAAAATAAACTATCTAGTTATCCGGGCTATTAAAAAAAAAAAACCTAACACCGATGGCTAAGGCGGGAGCTACGCTCCGCTTCGCTCCCGCCTTAGCCTTCTGAACCTAACCTATCCGAGTCGCTTCTGCTCAGACTGGTCTTGCTCGCTCGCTTCGCTCGCTCGCATGTACATGCGAAGTAAATTTCGGACAGTCAAAAACATGCCAAAGGGGACCTGTAGGGGAATGTATTTTTGATTTTGATTTACGGCCACGGCCACGGCCGCGGCCGCCACGCGTAACGCGTCGCCTCCGTCGATCCCTATGGCGGTGGACGCGAGCGATGCGCACTTGATTGTGCGTTCGTCGTTTGCGTGCTGTGGCCTGTTGTAATGCGAGCTGAGAGACGTTGTTGTTTTTTTTAGAGCAGCAGTGTGACAGACTTATCAGCGAAAATATATACATGCGCGTTTGTTATTCTTGTCATCTCTCACTCTCTCAAAAAATACTGCCTTTGGTACGACCAGAGGGTAGCGTTTGTTTGTTTGGTGTTTGGGGGGTGGCAGAAGAGCGCGCGCAGAGAGAGAGATATAAGGAGGAGATCGTTCGCGACTCTTATCTCGTTTTTGTCGCCGTCACTAAAACGGCTGCGGGTGATGGCGCTCCCTGTCGCCGGGCGTTTTGTGCACACTTTGCGCGACAGTGTTAGAGGTGATACACCCGGTATCGTCCCACGGAGGACGTGCAGTGATTATTTTGTGCCTGGTCGTAGAAGAATGTTCATATTTGGGCGCTCGTAACGCGCGCTCGTAACGAGTGGAAAAACGACTTTAAGTTTAATTTCCAACGAAAAATAATAAACGGCACGTCGCGCGCGCTCTCGGACAAGTGAAGAGAGACGCGCGGCTACGTCGCGCTCGTAGAAGCGCGTTTTCGTAACGATACAACGTAACGTTGATCGTTCTAAACGACAGCTCCCTGGTTGATCCTGCCAGTAGTTATATGCTTGTCTCAAAGATTAAGCCATGCATGTCTCAGTGCAAGCCGTATTAAGGCGATACCGCGAATGGCTCAATATATCAGTTTTGGTTCCTTAGATCTTGCTCAGTTACTTGGATAACTGTGGTAATTCTAGAGCTAATACATGCAATCAGAACTCTGACCAGTGATGGGATGAGTGCTTTTATTAGATCAAAACCAATCGGCGGAGGGCCTCGCGTCCGAAGTCGTAACATTTTGATGAATCTGGATAACTTTTGCAGATCGCACGGTCCAGTACCGGCGACGCATCTTTCAAATGTCTGCCTTATCAACTTTCGATGGTAGTTTCTGCGACTACCATGGTTGTCACGGGTAACGGGGAATCAGGGTTCGATTCCGGAGAGGGAGCCTGAGAAACGGCTACCACATCCAAGGAAGGCAGCAGGCGCGCAAATTACCCACTCCCGGCACGGGGAGGTAGTGACGAAAAATAACGATACGGGACTCTTACGAGGCCTCGTAATCGGAATGAGTACACTTTAAATATTTTAACGAGGAACAATTGGAGGGCAAGTCTGGTGCCAGCAGCCGCGGTAACTCCAGCTCCAATAGCGTATACTAAAATTGTTGCGGTTAAAAAGCTCGTAGTTGCATTTGTGCTGCGCGCTGTCGGTGCACCGCATCCGCGGTGATACTGACACGTTTGCGGAGCATATCGTCGGTGAGCCGGCGGTCAAACGCCGGTTCAATATCAAAATCCTATCGCGATGCTCTTCAGTGAGTGTCGAGGTGGGCCGACAATTTTACTTTGAACAAATTAGAGTGCTCAAAGCGGGCTCAAAATGCTGCTTGAATATTTCGTGCATGGAATAATAGAATATGATCTCGGTTCTATTTTGTTGGTTTTCAGAACTCCGAGGTAATGATTAATAGGGATAACTGGGGGCATTCGTATTGCGACGTTAGAGGTGAAATTCTTGGATCGTCGCAAGACGAACATCAGCGAAAGCATTTGCCAAAGGTGTTTTCATCAATCAAGAACGAAAGTTAGAGGTTCGAAGGCGATTAGATACCGCCCTAGTTCTAACCGTAAATATGTCATCTAGCGATCCGCCGACGTTACTACAATGGCTCGGCGGGCA
>CAVNVB010000198.1:20000-22500 GCA_963691665.1 Clepsis dumicolana
GCTAACCGGTACTGTGATTTTTTTTTTTTTTATAACGCGAACCGGTACTGTGATCTTTTTTTTTTTATAACGCGAACCGGTACTGTGATCTTTTTTTTTTTTTTTTTATAACGCGAACCGGTACTGTGATCTTTTTTCTTTCGTTTTTTAATAAACTTTCCTCCTCTTTTCTTGGCCGCACGCTATGATGACAATGTATATTATTAATTTTGTTTTCCATAACTTTACTACGCCACAGATTCATTTAACCACAATGTTATCTGGAAACGAACGAACAACGAAAAAGGCCGTTTGAACATTCATTTAGAAAATAGCGTATCGGTACTCAAAGGTCACAAATGGAAGCTAATTCGCCTCCTACTCACATCTCTGACCGTTAATAAAATAAGTCATAAAAACAAAATCAGACTAACCTTTGACTCCAATAGTGACAGCGTTATGCGAAACAGCCAGCACGGCACTCTCGCCCGGCGGAACCGTCATTATACCAGATGCAAATTATTATTTTTTTACACTTTCAATGTGTGGCTTAAGTTAGAATTGCGTATCCATGGGTAGGTAAACTTGTTGGTGGTGATAAGGTTAGGTTAGTATTGCATCAAACTACCCAGAAATACATAATTATGCGTGCGTGCGAGCGAGCGAGCAAGACTAGTCTGAGCAGAAGCGACTCGGATAGGTTAGGTTCAGAAGGCTAAGGCGGGAGCGAAGCGGAGCGTAGCTCCCGCCTTAGCCGTCGGTGTTAGGTTTTTTTTTTAATAGCCCGGAAAAAAAATCGTTCTTTTCGTACTGTTTTGTATAAAAATAATAATAATTCAAAACAATACAAAAAAAAAAAAATATTTAATAAAATTATTCTTCAGTAGGTGAAATAAGTACCTAAGTAATTTTTGAGATATAAAATATTTATTTGCTATTCGGGCCCATACCTACTAAATGTTATAAATTTGATTCAGGATTCCTGATACACAGTACCGGTTCGCGTTCCTCTCGTACTGAGCAGTATTACCCAGCTCACGTTCCCTTTTGGTGGGTGAACAATCCAACGCTTGGCGAATTTTGCTTCGCAATGATAGGAAGAGCCGACATCGAAAGACGATTCGCGTTATAAAAAGGGGAGTTTAATAAAAAACGAAAAACGCAACACACACAATAACACTTTTAATTACTTAGTTATCTTTGTTATAATATCTTTGTTTATTACTTACAGACAATGAAAGGCATTTTGAATGTCACCTCTGACATTCTTCACTAAGCTGGGAAGATGAGTGAGGAACGAGATGGAAGATGCGGAGATGACACAGGAAAGGGTTTTTTTCCTGTGAATCGCTTTAAATAAATTGTGGTAATGTAGTAACGCAAGATATGCGACTAAATGAAAAAACGAAAAATTCAAAACAATAAAAAAATTAAAAATAAACTATCTAGTTATCCGGGCTATTAAAAAAAAAAACCTAACACCGATGGCTAAGGCGGGAGCTACGCTCCGCTTCGCTCCCGCCTTAGCCTTCTGAACCTAACCTATCCGAGTCGCTTCTGCTCAGACTGGTCTTGCTCGCTCGCTTCGCTCGCTCGCATGTACATGCGAAGTAAATTTCGGACAGTCAAAAACATGCCAAAGGGGACCTGTAGGGGAATGTATTTTTGATTTTGATTTACGGCCACGGCCACGGCCGCGGCCGCCACGCGTAACGCGTCGCCTCCGTCGATCCCTATGGCGGTGGACGCGAGCGATGCGCACTTGATTGTGCGTTCGTCGTTTGCGTGCTGTGGCCTGTTGTAATGCGAGCTGAGAGACGTTGTTGTTTTTTTTAGAGCAGCAGTGTGACAGACTTATCAGCGAAAATATATACATGCGCGTTTGTTATTCTTGTCATCTCTCACTCTCTCAAAAAATACTGCCTTTGGTACGACCAGAGGGTAGCGTTTGTTTGTTTGGTGTTTGGGGGTGGCAGAAGAGCGCGCGCAGAGAGAGAGATATAAGGAGGAGATCGTTCGCGACTCTTATCTCGTTTTTGTCGCCGTCACTAAAACGGCTGCGGGTGATGGCGCTCCCTGTCGCCGGGCGTTTTGTGCACACTTTGCGCGACAGTGTTAGAGGTGATACACCCGGTATCGTCCCACGGAGGACGTGCAGTGATTATTTTGTGCCTGGTCGTAGAAGAATGTTCATATTTGGGCGCTCGTAACGCGCGCTCGTAACGAGTGGAAAAACGACTTTAAGTTTAATTTCCAACGAAAAATAATAAACGGCACGTCGCGCGCGCTCTCGGACAAGTGAAGAGAGAAGAGAGACGCGCGGCTACGTCGCGCTCGTAGAAGCGCGTTTTCGTAACGATACAACGTAACGTTGATCGTTCTAAACGACAGCTCCCTGGTTGATCCTGCCAGTAGTTATATGCTTGTCTCAAAGATTAAGCCATGCATGTCTCAGTGCAAGCCGTATTAAGGCGATACCGCGAATGGCTCAATATATCAGTTTTGGTTCCTTAGATCTTGC
>CAVNVB010000198.1:30000-31346 GCA_963691665.1 Clepsis dumicolana
GTTTTTTTTTTAATAGCCCGGAAAAAAAATCGTTCTTTTCGTACTGTTTTGTATAAAAATAATAATAATTCAAAACAATACAAAAAAAAAAAAAATATTTAATAAAATTATTCTTCAGTAGGGTGAAATAAGTACCTAAGTAATTTTTGAGATATAAAATATTTATTTGCTATTCGGGCCCATACCTACTAAATGTTATAAATTTGATTCAGGATTCCTGATACACAGTACCGGTTCGCGTTCCTCTCGTACTGAGCAGTATTACCAGCTCACGTTCCCTTTTGGTGGGTGAACAATCCAACGCTTGGCGAATTTTGCTTCGCAATGATAGGAAGAGCCGACATCGAAAGACGATTCGCGTTATAAAAAGGGGAGTTTAATAAAAAACGAAAAACGCAACACACACAATAACACTTTTAATTACTTAGTTATCTTTGTTATAATATCTTTGTTTATTACTTACAGACAATGAAAGGCATTTTGAATGTCACCTCTGACATTCTTCACTAAGCTGGGAAGATGAGTGAGGAACGAGATGGAAGATGCGGAGATGACACAGGAAAGGGTTTTTTTCCTGTGAATCGCTTTAAATAAATTGTGGTAATGTAGTAACGCAAGATATGCGACTAAATGAAAAAACGAAAAATTCAAAACAATAAAAAAATTAAAAATAAACTATCTAGTTATCCGGGCTATTAAAAAAAAAAAACCTAACACCGATGGCTAAGGCGGAGCTACGCTCCGCTTCGCTCCGCCTTAGCCTTCTGAACCTAACCTATCCGAGTCGCTTCTGCTCAGACTGGTCTTGCTCGCTCGCTTCGCTCGCTCGCATGTACATGCGAAGTAAATTTCGGACAGTCAAAAACATGCCAAAGGGGACCTGTAGGGGAATGTATTTTTGATTTTGATTTACGGCCACGGCCACGGCCGCGGCCGCCACGCGTAACGCGTCGCCTCCGTCGATCCCTATGGCGGTGGACGCGAGCGATGCGCACTTGATTGTGCGTTCGTCGTTTGCGTGCTGTGGCCTGTTGTAATGCGAGCTGAGAGACGTTGTTGTTTTTTTTAGAGCAGCAGTGTGACAGACTTATCAGCGAAAATATATACATGCGCGTTTGTTATTCTTGTCATCTCTCACTCTCTCAAAAAATACTGCCTTTGGTACGACCAGAGGGTAGCGTTTGTTTGTTTGGTGTTTGGGGGTGGCAGAAGAGCGCGCGCAGAGAGAGAGATATAAGGAGGAGATCGTTCGCGACTCTTATCTCGTTTTTGTCGCCGTCACTAAAACGGCTGCGGGTGATGGCGCTCCCTGTCGCCGGGCGTTTTGTGCACACTTTGCGCGACAG
>CAVNVB010000199.1:15000-17500 GCA_963691665.1 Clepsis dumicolana
CACCACCACCCACCGAATCAAGAAAGAGCTGTTAATCTGTCAATCCTTCCGGTGTCCGGGCCTGGTGAGATTTCCCGTGTTGAGTCAAATTAAGCCGCAGGCTCCACTCCTGGTGGTGCCCTTCCGTCAATTCCTTTAAGTTTCAGCTTTGCAACCATACTCCCCCCGGAGTCCAAAATCTTTGGTTTCCCGGAAGCTGCCCGCCGAGCCATTGTAGTAACGTCGGCGGATCGCTAGATGACATATTTACGGTTAGAACTAGGGCGGTATCTAATCGCCTTCGAACCTCTAACTTTCCGTTCTTGATTGATGAAAACACCTTTGGCAAATGCTTCGCTGATGTTCGTCTTGCGACGATCCAAGAATTTCACCTCTAACGTCCGCAATACGAATGCCCCAGTTATCCCTATTAATCATTACCTCGGAGTTCTGAAAACCAACAAAATAGAACCGAGATCATATTCTATTATTCCATGCACGAAATATTCAAGCAGCATTTTGAGCCCGCTTTGAGCACTCTAATTTGTTCAAAGTAAAATTGGTCGGCCCACCTCGACACTCACTGAAGAGCATCGCGATAGGATTTTGATATTGAACCGGCGTTTGACCGCCGGCTCACCGACGATATGCTCCGCAAACGTGTCAGTATCACCGCGGATGCGGTGCACCGACAGCGCGCAGCACAAATGCAACTACGAGCTTTTTAACCGCAACAATTTTAGTATACGCTATTGGAGCTGGAGTTACCGCGGCTGCTGGCACCAGACTTGCCCTCCAATTGTTCCTCGTTAAAATATTTAAAGTGTACTCATTCCGATTACGAGGCCTCGTAAGAGTCCGTATCGTTATTTTTCGTCACTACCTCCCCGTGCCGGAGTGGGTAATTTGCGCGCCTGCTGCCTTCCTTGGATGTGGTAGCCGTTTCTCAGGCTCCCTCTCCGGAATCGAAACCCTGATTCCCCGTTACCCGTGACAACCATGGTAGTCGCAGAAACTACCATCGAAAGTTGATAAGGCAGACATTTGAAAGATGCGTCGCCGGTACTGGACCGTGCGATCTGCAAAAGTTATCCAGATTCATCAAAATGTTACGACTTCGGACGCGAGGCCCTCCGCCGATTGGTTTTGATCTAATAAAAGCACTCATCCCATCACTGGTCAGAGTTCTGATTGCATGTATTAGCTCTAGAATTACCACAGTTATCCAAGTAACTGAGCAAGATCTAAGGAACCAAAACTGATATATTGAGCCATTCGCGGTATCGCCTTAATACGGCTTGCACTGAGACATGCATGGCTTAATCTTTGAGACAAGCATATAACTACTGGCAGGATCAACCAGGGAGCTGTCGTTTAGAACGATCAACGTTACGTTGTATCGTTACGAAAACGCGCTTCTACGAGCGCGACGTAGCCGCGCGTCTCTCTTCACTTGTCCGAGAGCGCCGCGCGACGTGCCGTTTATTATTTTTCGTTGGAAATTAAACTTAAAGTCGTTTTTCCACTCGTTACGAGCGCGCGTTACGAGCGCCCAAATATGAACATTCTTCTACGACCAGGCACAAAATAATCACTGCACGTCCTCCGTGGACGATACCGGGTGTATCACCTCTAACACTGTCGCGCAAAGTGTGCAACAAAACGCCCGGCGACAGGGAGCGCCATCACCCGCAGCCGTTTTAGTGACGGCGACAAAAACGAGATAAGAGTCGCGAACGATCTCCTCCTTATATCTCTCTCTCTGCGCGCGCTCTTCTGCCACCCCCCAAACACCAAACAAACAAACGCTACC
Organism: Clepsis dumicolana; assembly: GCA_963691665.1. Taxonomy (NCBI): domain Eukaryota; kingdom Metazoa; phylum Arthropoda; class Insecta; order Lepidoptera; family Tortricidae; genus Clepsis; species Clepsis dumicolana. The sequence goes on from CAVNVB010000199.1 coordinate 16,793, forward strand.
CTCTGGTCGTACCAAAGGCAGTATTTTTTGAGAGAGTGAGAGATGACAAGAATAACAAACGCGCATGTATATATTTTCGCTGATAAGTCTGTCACACTGCTGCTCTAAAAAAACAACAACGTCTCTCAGCTCGCATTACAACAGGCCACAGCACGCAAACGACGAACGCACAATCAAGTGCGCATCGCTCGCGTCCACCGCCATAGGGATCGACGGAGGCGACGCGTTACGCGTGGCGGCCGGCGGGCCGTGGCCGTGGCCGTAAATCAAAATCAAAAATACATTCCCCTACAGGTCCCCTTTGCATGTTTTTGACTGTCCGAAATTTACTTCGCATGTACATGCGAAGCGAGCGAAGCGAGCGAGCAAGACCAGTCTGAGCAGAAGCGACTCGGATAGGTTAGGTTCAGAAGGCTAAGGCGGGAGCGAAGCGGAGCGTAGCTCCCGCCTTAGCCATCGGTGTTAGGTTTTTTTTTTTTAATAGCCCGGATAACTAGATAGTTTATTTTTAATTTTTTTATTGTTTTGAATTTTCGTTTTTTCATTTAGTCGCATATCTTGCGTTACTACATTACCACAATTTATTTAAGCGATTCACAGGAAAAAAACCCTTTCCTGTGTCATCTCCGCATCTTCCATCTCGTTCCTCACTCATCTTCCCAGCTTAGTGAAGAATGTCAGAGGTGACATTCAAATGCCTTTCATTGT
>CAVNVB010000199.1:25000-27500 GCA_963691665.1 Clepsis dumicolana
GCTGCTGGCACCAGACTTGCCCTCCAATTGTTCCTCGTTCAAATATTTAAAGTGTACTCATTCCGATTACGAGGCCTCGTAAGAGTCCCGTATCGTTATTTTTCGTCACTACCTCCCCGTGCCGGGAGTGGGTAATTTGCGCGCCTGCTGCCTTCCTTGGATGTGGTAGCCGTTTCTCAGGCTCCCTCTCCGGAATCGAACCCTGATTCCCCGTTACCCGTGACAACCATGGTAGTCGCAGAAACTACCATCGAAAGTTGATAAGGCAGACATTTGAAAGATGCGTCGCCGGTACTGGACCGTGCGATCTGCAAAAGTATCCAGATTCATCAAAATGTTACGACTTCGGACGCGAGGCCCTCCGCCGATTGGTTTTGATCTAATAAAAGCACTCATCCCATCATGGTCAGAGTTCTGATTGCATGTATTAGCTCTAGAATTACCACAGTTATCCAAGTAACTGAGCAAGATCTAAGAACCAAAACTGATATATTGAGCCATTCGCGGTATCGCCTTAATACGGCTTGCACTGAGACATGCATGGCTTAATCTTTGAGACAAGCATATAACTACTGGCAGGATCAACCAGGGAGCTGTCGTTTAGAACGATCAACGTTACGTTGTATCGTTACGAAAACGCGCTTCTACGAGCGCGACGTAGCCGCGCGTCTCTCTTCACTTGTCCGAGAGCGCGCGCGACGTGCCGTTTATTATTTTTCGTTGGAAATTAAACTTAAAGTCGTTTTTCCACTCGTTACGAGCGCGCGTTACGAGCGCCCAAATATGAACATTCTTCTACGACCAGGCACAAAATAATCACTGCACGTCCTCCGTGGGACGATACCGGGTGTATCACCTCTAACACTGTCGCGCAAAGTGTGCACAAAACGCCCGGCGACAGGGAGCGCCATCACCCGCAGCCGTTTTTAGTGACGGCGACAAAAACGAGATAAGAGTCGCGAACGATTCTCCTCCTTATATCTCTCTCTCTGCGCGCGCTCTTCTGCCACCCCCCAAACACCAAACAAACAAACGCTACCCTCTGGTCGTACCAAAGGCAGTATTTTTTGAGAGAGTGAGAGATGACAAGAATAACAAACGCGCATGTATATATTTTCGCTGATAAGTCTGTCACCACTGCTGCTCTAAAAAAAACAACAACGTCTCTCAGCTCGCATTACAACAGGCCACAGCACGCAAACGACGAAACGCACAATCAAGTGCGCATCGCTCGCGTCCACCGCCATAGGGATCGACGGAGGCGACGCGTTCGCGTGGCGGCCGCGGCCGTGGCCGTGGCCGTAAATCAAAATCAAAAATACATTCCCCTACAGGTCCCCTTTGGCATGTTTTTGACTGTCCGAAATTTACTTCGCATGTACATGCCGAGCGAGCGAAGCGAGCGAGCAAGACAAAGTCCTGAGCAGAAGCGACTCGGATAGGTTAGGTTCAGAAGGCTAAGGCGGGAGCGAAGCGGAGCGTAGCTCCCGCCTTAGCCATCGGGTTAGGTTTTTTTTTTTTAATAGCCCGGATAACTAGATAGTTTATTTTTAATTTTTTTATTGTTTTGAATTTTTCGTTTTTTTCATTTAGTCGCATATCTTGCGTTACTACATTACCACCAATTTATTTAAAGCGATTCACAGGAAAAAAACCCTTTCCTGTGTCATCTCCGCATCTTCCATCTCGTTCCTCACTCATCTTCCCAGCTTAGTGAAGAATGTCAGAGGTGACATTCAAAATGCCTTTCATTGTCTGTAAGTAATAAACAAAGATATTATAACAAAGATAACTAAGTAATTAAAAGTGTTATTGTGTGTGTTGCGTTTTTCGTTTTTTATTAAACTCCCCTTTTTATAACGCGAATCGTCTTTCGATGTCGGCTCTTCCTATCATTGCGAAGCAAAATTCGCCAAGCGTTGGATTGTTCACCCACCAAAGGGAACGTGAGCTGGGTAATACTGCTCAGTACGAGAGGAACGCGAACCGTACTGTGTATCAGGAATCCTGAATCAAATTTATAACATTTAGTAGGTATGGGCCCGAATAGCAAATAAATATTTTATATCTCAAAAATTACTTAGGTACTTATTTCACCTACTGAAGAATAATTTTATTAAATATTTTTTTTTTTTTGTATTGTTTTGAATTATTATTATTTTTATACAAAACAGTACGAAAAGAACGATTTTTTTTCCGGGCTATTAAAAAAAAAACCTAACACCGACGGCTAAGGCGGGAGCTACGCTCCGCTTCGCTCCCGCCTTAGCCTTCTGAACCTAACCTATCCGAGTCGCTTCTGCTCAGACTAGTCTTGCTCGCTCGCTCGCACGCACGCATAATTATGTATTTCTGGTAGTTTGATGCAATACTAACCTAACCTTATCACCACCACAACAAGTTTACCTACCCATGGGATACGCAATTCTAACTTAAGCCACACATTGAAAGTGTAAAAAAAATAATAATTTGCATCTGGTATAATGACGGTTCCGCCGGG
>CAVNVB010000199.1:32500-35000 GCA_963691665.1 Clepsis dumicolana
TGGATGTGTCTCCACGGACCGCAATGTGCGTTCGAATTGTCGATGTTCAAATGTGTCCTGCAGTTCACACTATGACGCGCAGTTAACTGCGTTCTTCATCGACCCCGCGAGCCAAGTGATCCACCGTCCAGGGTAATAGTTATTAAAAAAAAAAAAAAAAGAATAAAAGATTCCGAGAAAAAGGAAAAAAAAATGCACCGCTATAATGACAATATTTCGAATCGCAAAGCGCGCTCGAGACGCCGGCCGGGTGCGGTTGAGGCGCCGCGTGACCGCGAACGCGTCGCGACGGACCGGGCGCGGTTTCATGCCCCGTCCGTCGAGCGAAGCGTCGCAGCGTTCTGCGAACCCGGCAACGGCGGCGTCTGTTCCCGAGCGCACGCGGCGTCAAAACATGAACGTGTGTCGGACTATGTCGCATGAGCGTGCGTGCGTGTGAGGCGCGCAGCGAACACGTTAATGATCCTTCCGCAGGTTCCCCTACGGAAACCTTGTTACGACTTTTACTTCCTCTAAATGATCAAGTTTGGTCAACTTCCCAGCAACGCCGACGGCCGCGAGGCCACCGCGTGTCGGTCCGAAGACCTCACTAAATCATTCAATCGGTAGTAGCGACGGGCGGTGTGTACAAAGGGCAGGGACTTAATCAACGCGAGCTTATGACTCGCGCTTACTAGGAATTCCTCGTTTATGGGGATAATTGCAAACCCCAATCCCCAGCACGAAGGAGTTTCAACGGGTTGCCCGGGCCTCTAGGCCAAGGAGAACATGCTGATTCCTTCAGTGTAGCGCGCGTGCGGCCCAGGACATCTAAGGGCATCACAGACCTGTTATTGCTCAATCTCGTGCGGCTCGAAACCGCCGGTCCCTCTAAGAAGAATTTTAATACGCCGCCAGTGAGTTGCACGACCGCGAACGGCCGCGCGCACCTAAATGACGACGCCTATTTAGCAGGCTAGAGTCTCGTTCGTTACCGGAATTAACCAGACAAATCGCTCCACCAACTAAGAACGGCCATGCACCACCACCCACCGAATCAAGAAAGAGCTGTTAATCTGTCAATCCTTCCGGTGTCCGGGCCTGGTGAGATTTCCCGTGTTGAGTCAAATTAAGCCGCAGGCTCCACTCCTGGTGGTGCCCTTCCGTCAATTCCTTTAAGTTTCAGCTTTGCAACCATACTCCCCCCGGAGTCCAAAATCTTTGGTTTCCCGGAAGCTGCCCGCCGAGCCATTGTAGTAACGTCGGCGGATCGCTAGATGACATATTTACGGTTAGAACTAGGGCGGTATCTAATCGCCTTCGAACCTCTAACTTTCGTTCTTGATTGATGAAAACACCTTTGGCAAATGCTTTCGCTGATGTTCGTCTTGCGACGATCCAAGAATTTCACCTCTAACGTCGCAATACGAATGCCCCCAGTTATCCCTATTAATCATTACCTCGGAGTTCTGAAAACCAACAAAATAGAACCGAGATCATATTCTATTATTCCATGCACGAAATATTCAAGCAGCATTTTGAGCCCGCTTTGAGCACTCTAATTTGTTCAAAGTAAAATTGTCGGCCCACCTCGACACTCACTGAAGAGCATCGCGATAGGATTTTGATATTGAACCGGCGTTTGACCGCCGGCTCACCGACGATATGCTCCGCAAACGTGTCAGTATCACCGCGGATGCGGTGCACCGACAGCGCGCAGCACAAATGCAACTACGAGCTTTTTAACCGCAACAATTTTAGTATACGCTATTGGAGCTGGAGTTTCCGCGGCTGCTGGCACCAGACTTGCCCTCCAATTGTTCCTCGTTAAAATATTTAAAGTGTACTCATTCCGATTACGAGGCCTCGTAAGAGTCCCGTATCGTTATTTTTCGTCACTACCTCCCCGTGCCGGGAGTGGGTAATTTGCGCGCCTGCTGCCTTCCTTGGATGTGGTAGCCGTTTCTCAGGCTCCCTCTCCGGAATCGAACCCTGATTCCCCGTTACCCGTGACAACCATGGTAGTCGCAGAAACTACCATCGAAAGTTGATAAGGCAGACATTTGAAAGATGCGTCGCCGGTACTGGACCGTGCGATCTGCAAAAGTTATCCAGATTCATCAAAATGTTACGACTTCGGACGCGAGGCCCTCCGCCGATTGGTTTTGATCTAATAAAAGCACTCATCCCATCACTGGTCAGAGTTCTGATTGCATGTATTAGCTCTAGAATTACCACAGTTATCCAAGTAACTGAGCAAGATCTAAGGAACCAAAACTGATATATTGAGCCATTCGCGGTATCGCCTTAATACGGCTTGCACTGAGACATGCATGGCTTAATCTTTGAGACAAGCATATAACTACTGGCAGGATCAACCAGGGAGCTGTCGTTTTAGAACGATCAACGTTACGTTGTATCGTTACGAAAACGCGCTTCTACGAGCGCGACGTAGCCGCGCGTCTCTCTTCACTTGTCCGAGAGCGCGCGCGACGTGCCGTTTATTATTTTTCGTTGGAAA
>CAVNVB010000199.1:42500-45000 GCA_963691665.1 Clepsis dumicolana
CGGGTCCTCTAGGCCAAGGAGAACATGCTGATTCCTTCAGTGTAGCGCGCGTGCGGCCCAGGACATCTAAGGGCATCACAGACCTGTTATTGCTCAATCTCGTGCGGCTCGAAACCGCCGGTCCCTCTAAGAAGAATTTTAATACGCCCGCCAGTGAGTTGCACGACCGCGAACGGCCGCGCGCACCTAAATGACGACGCCTATTTAGCAGGCTAGAGTCTCGTTCGTTACCGGAATTAACCAGACAAATCGCTCCACCAACTAAGAACGGCCATGCACCACCACCCACCGAATCAAGAAAGAGCTGTTAATCTGTCAATCCTTCCGGTGTCCGGGCCTGGTGAGATTTCCGTGTTGAGTCAAATTAAGCCGCAGGCTCCCACTCCTGGTGGTGCCCTTCCGTCAATTCCTTTAAGTTTCAGCTTTGCAACCATACTCCCCCCGGAGTCCAAAATCTTTGGTTTCCCGGAAGCTGCCCGCCGAGCCATTGTAGTAACGTCGGCGGATCGCTAGATGACATATTTACGGTTAGAACTAGGGCGGTATCTAATCGCCTTCGAACCTCTAACTTTCGTTCTTGATTGATGAAAACACCTTTGGCAAATGCTTTCGCTGATGTTCGTCTTGCGACGATCCAAGAATTTCACCTCTAACGTCGCAATACGAATGCCCCCAGTTATCCCTATTAATCATTACCTCGGAGTTCTGAAAACCAACAAATAGAACCGAGATCATATTCTATTATTCCATGCACGAAATATTCAAGCAGCATTTTGAGCCCGCTTTGAGCACTCTAATTTGTTCAAAGTAAAATTGTCGGCCCACCTCGACACTCACTGAAGAGCATCGCGATAGGATTTTGATATTGAACCGGCGTTTGACCGCCGGCTCACCGACGATATGCTCCGCAAACGTGTCAGTATCACCGCGGATGCGGTGCACCGACAGCGCGCAGCACAAATGCAACTACGAGCTTTTTAACCGCAACAATTTTAGTATACGCTATTGGAGCTGGAGTTACCGCGGCTGCTGGCACCAGACTTGCCCTCCAATTGTTCCTCGTTAAAATATTTAAAGTGTACTCATTCCGATTACGAGGCCTCGTAAGAGTCCGTATCGTTATTTTTCGTCACTACCTCCCCGTGGCCGGAGTGGGTAATTTGCGCGCCTGCTGCCTTCCTTGGATGTGGTAGCCGTTTCTCAGGCTCCCTCTCCGGAATCGAACCCTGATTCCCCGTTACCCGTGACAACCTGGTAGTCGCAGAAACTACCATCGAAAGTTGATAAGGCAGACATTTGAAAGATGCGTCGCCGGTACTGGACCGTTGCGATCTGCAAAAGTTATCGCAGATTCATCAAAATGTTACGACTTCGGACGCGAGGCCCTCCGCCGATTGGTTTTGATCTAATAAAAGCAACTCATCCCATCACTGGTCAGAGTTCTGATTGCATGTATTAGCTCTAGAATTACCACAGTTATCCAAGTAACTGAGCAAGATCTAAGGAACCAAAACTGATATATTGAGCCATTCGCGGTATCGCCTTAATACGGCTTGCCACTGAGGACATGCATGGCTTAATCTTTGAGACAAGCATATAACTACTGGCAGGATCAACCAGGAGCTGTCGTTTAGAACGATCAACGTTACGTTGTATCGTTACGAAAACGCGCTTCTACGAGCGCGACGTAGCCGCGCGTCTCTCTTCACTTGTCCGAGAGCGCGCGCGACGTGCCGTTTATTATTTTTCGTTGGAAATTAAACTTAAAGTCGTTTTTCCACTCGTTACGAGCGCGCGTTACGAGCGCCCAAATATGAACATTCTTCTACGACCAGGCACAAAATAATCACTGCACGTCCTCCGTGGGACGATACCGGGTGTATCACCTCTAACACTGTCGCGCAAAGTGTGCACAAAACGCCCGGCGACAGGGAGCGCCATCACCCGCAGCCGTTTTAGTGACGGCGACAAAAAACGAGATAAGAGTCGCGAACGATCTCCTCCTTATATCTCTCTCTCTGCGCGCGCTCTTCTGCCACCCCCCCAAACACCAAACAAACAAACGCTACCCTCTGGTCGTACCAAAGGCAGTATTTTTTGAGAGAGTGAGAGATTGACAAGAATAACAAACGCGCATGTATATATTTTCGCTGATAAGTCTGTCACACTGCTGCTCTAAAAAAAACAACAACGTCTCTCAGCTCGCATTACAAACAGGCCACAGCACGCAAACGACGAACGCACATCAAGTGCGCATCGCTCGCGTTCCACCGCCATAGGGATCGACGGAGGCGACGCGTTACGCGTGGCGGCCGCGGCCGTGGCCGTGGCCCGTAAATCAAAATCAAAAAATACATTCTTTTGACTGTCCGAAATTTACTTCGCATTACATGCATCGACCGGAAGCGAGCGAGCAAGACCAGTCTGAGCAGAAGCGACTCGGATAGGTTAGGTTCAGAAGCTAAGGCGGGAGCGAAGCGGTAGCGTAGCTCCGCCCTAA
>CAVNVB010000200.1:0-13787 GCA_963691665.1 Clepsis dumicolana
TGTCTACTTTTTTCATTTAAAAAAGGTATTTTTTTTTCTTTTTTTATCGATGTATATGGTTATTTTAAATGTCGAGTAATAAAAACATATTTTTTATTTCAGATCTGATTCAGAGGAGAGCGTTGCCGCTGCAGATGTCAGTATCCCAAAAATAAAAAAACCTGCTCAAAAAAGAAAGCCGTCAACCCCAAGGTATTTTTCTTGTAATTTGTTTAATGAATTTCGACGAACTAAGTACAACTGTCTTATTCATTGTTTAATGTCTGTTATGTTTCAGATCTGCTGCACCCAAGAAAAAAGAAACTAAAAACCCGTTTGACGTGTTCGGAATATTTCCTGAAGACGTTGCTGTTAACCATAAGCCTGCTGAGACTGATCCGCTTGATTCATCCATTATAAGCCGGGTACCGAACGGGTCAACAAAACGAGCTTGCACCCTCAACGGAGACTTTTTCTTGGAGCTGCGGGTGTACAACACTGCTGATATTCGCGGTGAGTTACGTCAGGAGCGTTGGAAAAAGGCTCTCGTTACTCTAAAGGCGCAAATCGATGATGAAACTGTTGAATGGGGAGGCATTGCAAAAATTTATTAAAAAGATAAATGTACTTTTCAAGGACGCTAACGTCAAATTTTATTCTAACGATACTAAGTACTAATTTAGTAGGTACTTTTTTGATTTTAACAGATACTGCAGGTTGTCTCTTTTTATTACTTATTTGAATAAAATTTAAACTGCATCAAATTGTGTATCAAGTAATTTTTAATAAATGTTTTTAATAAATGTTAACGATTTATTATGAAACCATAATTTAAACGCTTTTAACGATATTACTTTAAGGGCGCAAATCGATGATAAAACTGTTGAATGGAGGGCATAGCAAAAATTTGTTAAAAAGATAAATGTACTTTTCAAGGACGCTAACGTCAAATTTATTGTAACGATACTAAGTAAGTACTAATTTAGTACTTTTTATTTTTGCTTTTAACGGATACTGCAGGTTGTCTCTTTTTATTATTTGATTAAAATTGAAACTATCAAATTGTGTATTTAACATATAAAACCAGGATTACAGCTTAAGCAAAGTCGCTACATAAAACATGCCCTTTTGCACTCAGTGTTCAATTACAGTAGAAAGCAGGAAGTGGGTAGGGCACCTTAGAAGTAATAAGCATAGAAAAAATTCGGGTGTAAATTTAAACGATGAGGGTTGTTGAAATTTCGTCTGCTTTTAAAGGTCGCATAGCATCTTATAGAATAATGGCAACTGATGAGCTGAAGTCTTGTTTACCTGAATCATTTTTGATTACAGTAAAACCTAAAATGCAAAAAATTTTGGAAAATTCGCTTAAAAAACATGTGTCCCTCAAAGTAAATTTCGAATATTTTGGCGATTTTCTTTTGTTTAAAGATGACAAGCAGGAAATGAAATCTTTTGCAACGAAAAATTTTCCTATACATCAAAATTATCAATTCGAAGAGCTTTTAAACACAATAATTATTAGTATACAGAAAAAAATCGAAGAATTTCAGGAGCGCGATTCTGGTTGGACTTTCTTATCTAATTTGTATTTAGAAGTTAACATAAATAAGTATGAACCATTGAAAGCGTCATCTTACATAGACTTACCTAAGATAATAAAAAATAAAAAAGCTTGCATTAATATTCAAAATCATGATAATTATTGTTTTCTCTGGTGTGTTGTTGCTGCTCTTTACCCATGTCAAAACCATCGCGAGCGTCTATCATCTTATCCTCATTTTAAAGACGTATTAAAACTTGATAATATGTGTTTCCCTGTCACTTTAGCCGATATCATTACGTTTGAGCATCACAATATTGATATCAGTATTAACGTATATTCTTTAAAAAACAACCGAACTCTTGTAGGACCTCTATACAGATCGCAATATAAAAGGAAACATCGAATCAATTTACTTTTAATCGAACGCGGTAATAAGTCGCATTATGTTTTGATTACTAATTTACCGCGTCTTGCTCGCGGTCAGATTACCAAACATCATGCTAAGCTTTATTTCTGCGAAGACTGTCTGATATTTTTTCAAACTGAACACGGTTTCAATAGTCACGTTTGTAGTGGGGTTGCTACGGTACTTCCGGAGAAAGGCACCTATCTCGAATTTAAGCATTTTGAACGAAAACAAGACGTTCCATTTGTCGTGTATGCTGACTTTGAGACAATCCTTAAACCCTATCAGAACTGTGAACCTAACACTGACAGTAGTTTTACTACAAATAAACAAATACATTTACCAGCCGCTTTCGCGTACCATATAATTTGCTCTTATGATGAGCAACTTAATCGTTTTGTTCAATACCGAGGGCCAGATTGTGCTCAGAAATTCGTAGATTATTTATATAGACATATTAAAGACATCCATAACGTTTTAGAAAAAGAAATTCCCATGATATTTACTGTAGAAGATTCTTTAGCTCATGAACGTGCCAAAAATTGTCATATGTGTAAAGGTTTATTGTTTGCAGACAAAGTAAGAGATCACTGTCATCTAACGGGCCGTTATCGCGGTGCCGCGCACCAGTACTGCAATCTGCGCTTTCGCGTTCCTAAATTGGTCCCTGTTTTCTTTCATAACTTAGCAGGTTACGATTGTCATTTGTTTATACAGGAACTTAGTAAATGTTCAGGGCCTGTGAAAGTAATCCCAAAAAATAAAGAAAATTATATTTCGTTCACTAAGTTTTTGTGGATTTCAGATCAAAAGTATGCACAAATTCGATTTGTAGACTCTTTTAAATTTTTAGGAACAAGCTTGGAAAAATTAGCGAATGGTTTACATAAAGATGATTTTATTCACTTGAACAAGTTTTATCCTGAAACTAAAAAAAATAAATTATTAACTCGCAAAGGTATTTATCCTTACGATTATATGTCGAGCTGGGATAAGTTTACAGAGACCGAGCTTCCATCACAGAACTTGTTTTTTGATTCTCTTTCCAACGAACAAATAAGCGATTCAGATTACGCACATGCGCAATCTGTATGGTCCGAATTTAAAATCAAAGATATGGGAGAATATACTGATCTTTACCTAAAAACTGATGTGTTGCTTTTATCAGATATTTTTGAGAACTTTCGGTTCATTTGCAAGTTAAATTATCATTTAGATCCGGCATTCTATTTAACTGCTCCAAGCTTATCGTTTGATGCTATGTTATTAAAAACCGGAGTTAAGCTTGAATTGATATCCGAATTAGAAATAATTCGACTCATACAAAAAGGAATAAGAGGTGGTATTTGCATGTGTTCGACCAGATATGCTCAGGCTAATAATAAGTACATGGAAACTTATGACATGAATAAACCAGACTCGTTTTTAGTATATATCGATTGCAATAACTTATATGGTTACAGTATGTGTCAATCGTTGCCCATGTCTAATTTTAGTTTTCTAGATCATCATGAAATTGCCCAACTAGATATTTTGTCTGTCGAAGATGATGCTCCATTTGGATTTATTCTGGAAGTTGACTTGCTATATCCGGAAAATTTACACCATAACCATAACGACTATCCATTTTGCGCACAAAAATTTATTCCTCCAGGAGGAAAAACGACCAAATTGATCCCAAATTTATATAACAAATACGAATACGTCATTCATTACGTCCATCTGAAAACATGTTTACGCAACGGCTTAACTCTTGATAAAATCCATCGCGTTATAAGGTTTCGTCAAAGTCCATTCTTAAAACAGTATATTCATTTAAATACAGAACTGAGAAAAAAAGCTACTACTCCTTTCCAACAAGACCTTTTTAAATTAATGAATAACTCAGTTTTTGGGAAAACTCTTGAAGACAGTGAGCGGCGAGTTGACGTCAAATTAGTAAATAAGTGGCACGACCGTCAAAACAAAACAAAAAAGTTTACTTGTGCTAACAAATTAATTGCCAAACCGAATTTCCATAGTGCAACAGTGTTGTCTGAAAATTTGGTTGTCGTACAAATGAAGCCTGAAAAAGTAATTTTAGATAAACCAATCTACGTAGGATTCTCTGTATTAGAACTTTCTAAAAGTCATATGTACCAATTTCACTACACGGTAATAAAAAAACACTACCAAGATCAAGTTACTCTGTGCTACACTGATACCGACAGTTTTATTTACAAAATCGAAACTGCAGACTTTTACAGCGATTTAAAAAATATTTTTTTAAACTTTTTTGACACAAGCAATTATAACCCTGTAAATGATTTGCAAATACCTTTACGTAACAAGAAGATTCCTGGGTTATTCAAAGATGAGTTAGGAGGAGAACTTATTACCGAGTTTATAGGGTTACGTTCTAAACTATACTGTATCAAAAGTGATAAATCTCTTATCAAAAAGGCTAAAGGAATAAAAAAACCAGCAGTTCAAGAGTTAACATTAAATGATTATCGGGATGTGTTATTCAATGATAAAATAGTTCGGAAAAAACACATATTATTTAAATCGATTAGGCACGAGATCTTCACTCAATCTGTCAATAAAGTTGCTTTATCTAACAAAGACGATAAACGACATATATTATCAGACAAAATTTCAACCAAATCTTGGGGACATGAGTCTATTTTCTAGTACAGTAGTTATCTAAGCGACCTTTCCTCGAGCTGTAATTTTATTTCGTAGGCACCCAATGGGTAATAAAAAATTAGAATGTGTTTAATAAAATAAAATACGTTGAGTACTTACGTTATTGTAAAATTATAATTATGTATGTTGTAGGGTCAGCGTCAAAAGCCGCTCATCACTTTTGTACCTTTTCGCTCTACGACCAGATGAGCGACTTTTGACGCTGACTATACCAAATAAGTAGATTATCATTAAGTACTTTATTTTTTATAATTACACATTGATTTGTAAATTGTATGGTTTGTTCTTTTTTTTTAATAAATAAATATGAAGTGTTATTAACATTTGTTTTCTTTTTTTCTTTCACCCACCTAAGTATATATAGACTGCGAGGATACCGACTGAAAACACATTTTACTTGAGTTGAAATTGAGTTTTCTCGCTTCGGAGGTTTCCTGACGATGTTTTCCGTCATCAAAAAGCTCAGGGCTCAGGCTTAATTTTAAATGTAATATTTTGATAATGGTAAGTAAAATCATGTTCTGTTGAACAGGCAAATAATACCTATCCTCGTTTATTGCATTGGGTATCAATTAAAACATGTCCTTACGTGTCTTAAGCAGCGCGGCGGCATGCAGCCCGTGCTAAGGTAATTTGCTGACACGTGAAATATACCTATTCACATTTATTGCATTTGGTACCAATTATAACAAGTCCTTACGTGTCGTTGTAATTTGATCGGCATTAAGCAGCGCGGCGGTATGCACCGCATGCTCCGAAGCGCGTGTTAATTTAATTTGCTGACGCATGAAATTACTGTAATTATAAATAGCGGCTGTTATAGTAAGTTATCATTCTGCACTCTACATTCATAACTGAGTAAAGTCGTTCCAAAGTTTTGAAAATTAAGACGAGCTGATCCATTCCCGATTCGGTAAGTAAAATTGGCATTATTTAATATTTATTCGTATTATTTTGTTGCTATTATTGTTTTGTAAGCGTATGAAAATGCTCATATGTGTTGCCAGATGCGTTTATTTATTTGATTTCTTTTGTTTCAGAATATGGAAGGAACGCAAGACACTCAAATCATGTTTTCGCAATATGCACAGGGTCCATTAGGATTCCGAGAAGATGAAGAAGAAGAAGAAGTCAGTGAATTTGTAAAAAAAATTGCAAGTGCCAAAACGAAAACCAAGTCTAGTAAACCAAAACTAAGGCTAAACAAAGTGGTAAAGAGAAGTGTACGAGGTCACCCGCCGTCGTTCGTTATAAACAATGAAGCAACTAAGGGGAACAGACTTGTCAAAATCCAAATAATTAACATAAGTGACTCCGCGCCGGATCAAAACGACGAAACCGGTGAAAACGTTATGCTCAGTGCGCAGTATGTGGCAAGTGACGGATACGATGAGATAATAGACAGTACAGAAAGTGTAATAAATAAGATATCCAAGAAGTTGTGCGGATATAGTGTTAGTTATTAATGTTTTTACTGTTTTTGTATATAATTTTGAAAATAAATATGGTCAACAATTTTCTTGTTTTATTCCTTTGATTAAGCGATACGTCAACAGGAAAGATTTTTTTTGTAAGTATGTCAATAAAGCAATAATTCAAACGAAAATAAAATTATCATGATTAAATGCACAAGAAAAATCTTTTCAGTAAATATCGCTTAAATAGATTAACACTATTATTAGCCACAGGTATGAATCGTTATCATTTATTTCATATTTTTAAACAAACAAATTCAATTATTTAAAAATGGGTTAATATAAAAAGTCTTCGTTCAAAATAAATGATAACTAATTTTGACTGGGTTAAAAAATAAAAAAATGATTAAACGTAAATATTTATTTTTGAAAATTAGGTATAATTTATTACAATGTTAAATATGCATAATATCGAAATAATATTTTTTAAGACATATAACGTTTTTTAAGGCACAAGCTTTTTTATGATGTAGACAATTATAAGAGCTGTTGTCGATACAATACTTTTTATACATTAATTGAAAATTAGAACAACCTTTCTCTCCCAAGTCTATTACAGTACAATCAGCACATAAATCATTAATCCACTTAATTTTTTCAAAACCTTTTACATATATTTTTTTGCCTTCCAAGAAATTATGAATCATTCTCTTAAATTCTCTGTGGTCGATATACCCCTCACGCCACATAATGCCAAGGTTTCTCTCTATCCATTTCACATGCCTTTTTTCGTTTTCTGATAACGTAGAAAATGAATATGGAGGTTTTATTAAATACGCCTGCGTGTGTTCATAGGTACTGTATGCAAATTCTTTAATAATAAATTCATTTTTAGATGATTTAAACCCCTGAACATCTACGAATAGATGGTCTAGTTTCATGATATCTTCTTTGTTATATTGGTCAACGGCTTATATTCTATAATACTATCATTCAAAATAAGACAATAAGCCGCGGTATTGTCAGGGATATCTGTGTCACACTCTAATTCAATCCGCACATCGACTGAACCCGTTTTTAAGGTTTCATTTTGACGAGAACAGTCGATAACAAACAGAGGTGCTTTATTTATAAAGTCTTGTGGATTCAACAACGGTGCTTGGCTGCGGTTATAATAAGACTGTTGGAATTTAGCGTACTGTTCATATAATATAGCAAATTTTTGAGCCGAGAAACTGACATTCAAGTTTTCATAAGGAAAATAATTTGAATTTAAAAAAACTTTAACGTCACGCAAATTACAATGATCAAAACGCGATATATCTTTATCAGCAACATTTTTCCTGTTTGTTTTTAATCCAATTATAACATATCGAGGTTTTTCAACTTGAGACGAAGTTTTGACGGCCCAAGAATGTTTTGATGTTTTAGGTAAAAGCGGGTATTCGTACAGATCCCAGTTCCTAAATGCTACCTGAATAGCTCGATCTCTTTCCAAATATTTAAGCAAACTTAATCTTTCACGATCAGAAACCTTAATGTGCGGCATGCGCCATACTATTTTAGATATAGTTATGTTACCTATATACTCATTTGTGTTCAGTTTTACGCTATTTAAATTAGTATTGGATCGTAAAAGAATAAGTTCATGCTTACAGTTAATAATAATTTTGTTATAATCCTCTGCGAAGCCAAGAATCTTATTTAAAGGAATTGACACAGAAAATGATCCATGCGTAATTTTTGTGCCATCAACATCCCAGCCCCATAACTTTGACATCGATGATTCAAGTTCATTCATCGACACAAGAGATTTTATTGTTGTTGTGACCCCAGCGTTTTTAATTTTATCTATTTCAATCCCATTCAGCTCATATCGAATATCTTGAAATAAATGAAGTATAGGGTTATTTGTAAAATGAACACTGGACACCTTCGCTTTTGTTTCTCTGTTGAATACTTCTATAGTACCCTCTATGTATAAAGTACTCGCTGATGGTAATACGTATAGATCTTGCTGGTTGATAGGTATACGGATTTCATCATTTAAATTGAAACTTGTTACGTACGGTTTATACGAATGATATTCGAAACTTTCAATCGTGCTATCAAAGCTAAAGGAGTCTGATAAGTTTAGTATACTCATTTTAATAATCCTATGTTTTTTAAAAACTGTTTGTTTTCCTTCGTTAGTTGTCCTTTAGGTCTTCTTTTCTTGATAGCACAATGAGCACTAACGGCTTTGCTGTTTGAGACCGTACATTTATTAAAGTCTATCATTTTTTTCTGAGATGTAAATA
Organism: Clepsis dumicolana; assembly: GCA_963691665.1. Lineage (NCBI taxonomy): Eukaryota > Metazoa > Arthropoda > Insecta > Lepidoptera > Tortricidae > Clepsis > Clepsis dumicolana. Next base: position 8,335 of record CAVNVB010000200.1, read on the forward strand.
TATCTGAATCTCTTCGCCACGTAAATTCACTAAATTATCGTTTATATCCAGTATTCTTATTATAAGAGCGTTTAAGCTGTTTTGAGTAACAGGAAAATATATAACATTTTTAGGTGTTTCTATAATCCGGTAACCAGGCGGTACATTTGGCACAAATTCATGAATTATATGACTAGGTTTTCCGTTTATAAATGACCCGCTCACGATGTCACATTCAACTCGTACTATAGTTGTAGACAGAATGGACACGGGAAAAGGGGACTCAGTTAATATATTCGCCTGAACTGTTTCTTCTCCAAAACCAAGTAACTTACCAATCGAATTTGGTTTTTTAAAATAGACGTTTTTGGAACACAATATAGATGTTTTTAGCGTATTATTATTGCATGTCAGTGTAAAGGTGCAACCTTGGAGATGTCTTTTAAGATAATCATCAAGATCTTGAAGTTCATATGACCCTTCAGGAATTTCTACTACTTCGTTATCACCATAATAAAACTTATTATTTCGGTTGTCAATATTAGGTATCGAGTTAAATGTCGACAAGTATAGCAACCCGCATTCATATTCACCATCTAGTTGAAGAGCTGGCGAGTGATTCGTAATCAGGGTAGAGGAGGATCCCGTTATGGACAAAGTGAAAGACATCGTGAGAATGAGAAGCTATTTATTGTTCAGAGATATTTAAACGGTTATTCCAATATTTTTTTAAATATTTTAAACATAAATGTCCGCAATTAACAGTATCGAATTTTTGATAAATATTATAATTGTATGAAATATTATAATTTTTCAAATATTTTATTAATTCTAGCGGCGGTTGAAGATCACCATAACTATTAAAATATTCACAATGATTATTATCTTTGACATAGGCTACCCAGTGAGTCCCTTGGTTTTTAGAACTATCTAAATTTACGATTGCACATTCTACTCTTTTTGGACGGTTTGGCAATTTGTCTCTCATGTAAACACCACGAAAATAAGGAATATCTGTTGAATGTTTTAAAATATCAACATTTGTAAGAGCACGTCTGGGTAGCCTTTTATTTAGTTTTTTAATCGTTTTAAACACAAACCCTTTCCATTTCTATACTGTTTAATGTACAACCCTTTACCTAATGCAATAGATTCCATTATTTTATTATGACGTTCTGATTCGGATAAGCTCTTTTTTGCAGCTTTGTAGTCACCAACAGCTTTAGCGATCCCAGCAGCTCCTCCTGCCAATGACCCTAACGCAGAAAGTCCCGCGAAAATAGGTATTAGTGGCAATATACCTCCAGTTTTAGGAATCGGTATTAATCGAGGAACTCTCATTTTACTCGTATTGTTATTAAGAAATACTTTACTCGCTGCAGCAAAAGCTCGACTGACTGCAGTGCCTTCTTTTTTAGATTTGTTTTTTTTCAATTCGGTACGTATCTTAGAAACAAAATGCTTAAATGATTTTATCCCTGCACCAGCTTTCATTTTAGATTTCATCACTTTGCTAACTATCCAAGACGCAAGTTTTTCTCCTTTTCCAACACCTTTTGACTTCAATCTTTGTTTAGCCATTTTATAGAGTTCAAAATCTGCACGATGTCGGTCTGTTAGGTCAGAATATTTATCGTATGCTATATCGTGTTGCATACACGCGTTGTCCAATTCATTAACTCCTTTATCACCTCTTTGCAATCGCTTATGCAATTTTGTGCCTGGTCCGCAATAATTGTAGCCAGGTAAGTGCAGTTCAAACGGTAAGTGATTAATAATACTGTTTAGAAGTCCTCTTCCTTTCATATCCCAAAAGTTAATGACTTAGCGCGAGAAAGTTTTTAAATATATTTATACAATGGCATTTCTGTCGATCCAGCTGTTTTCGCTATCGTTAAGTCCTAACCACTTAACATACAATTTTTTCCCTCTTTTTTTGATTACCTTTTCGATGAGGTAAACGTCTGGATACTTAGTTTTTTGCAGTTCTTGTTCATAAAATGTACCGAGTATTGAGTTTTTTCGTTGGTCTTCAATATGGTAAGTAACAGGACGAGTGTGATTCACCTTTTTAATAGTAAATAGCTCAGTTGACCAATTAGGCGTATAACCTTTATGAAAGACGCTTTTGTACTTGCTTATACGCACATGATCTCCTACATTAAAAATATTTAGTTTAAAACGCCGATTGGATTGTGATTTATCTATGTTTTTCTTTACTTCGGCTTCATTATTAAAATTCACCTCATTTGGGCTAAATTTTGTTGTGCTATGCACAGTTTGATTATAAGATTGAACTATCTCATCGAAAGGTTTTCCAAGCCATTTGTAGTTCCCGATGAAACTGAAATATTTGTAAAGTTTGTTCTTGAGCGTTTTTATTACCCTTTCAACAATAGACGCCTTTTTAACTGAATACGTGGAATAATGATTTATTTTTAAGGATTTCACATAACAATCGAATTGATCATTGTAAAATTCTTTTCCAAAGTCTGTCTGTAAGTTTCTAGGTATTCGTTTGGTCGACTTGATAATTAGTTCAAATGCATTTTTTACTTCTGTTTTAGTTTTAGATTTCGTAGGAATACACCACGTGTACTTTGAAAATGTATCAATAACAACTAAAATGTATTTATATCCCTTATTTACAGTATGTAAATTCTGTAAGTCAATTAAATCTGCTTGCCACAAATCATCAATTCCTTTTAATATAACTGCGCGACGCTTGAAATTTTTTCGGGCCGATCTATGGATTTCATTCACGACTTGTTCTTTTGTCATCTTTGAAATTACTTAAAATATTGTCTATGTCCCTTTTTGTATAAAAGTTTATTTTCAACTGATTTGCAAGCTGATGAATTTGAGAATTTATAGTTTTAAATAAAGAATCTAGATGCTTCTTCTCGTAAGTGTCCTGGACGAGCTGATCGACATATTGCTTATTAGCTGCATCATTGGGTGTCAAAGGATCCGCTACCCCCTTTAATCGCGATGATTGTAGATCGAAATCGCCATCATCAGAACGCAGCAAAGTTTTATTGTTAAGTTCAAAAACTTCACATACACGCAAACGTTTATGAACATGATGACCGAATTTGTCTATGTTCATTTTCACTTCTTATTTTTATGCACTTATGTATCATCAAATTTCCGGCTTCGACTGATGGTAAAAGTAAAATACCAGTTTTATATATCATTGATTAACCAAGCCCGCTTCACGAAGTTCTTCTACAATTGATATTATTTCATTGTCTAATCCTGTGTTACCGGCATCACGGGAAGCAATGAGTAATTTCAATCTTTCAACTAATTCGTTTGGATTATCCCAATAGACATATGAAACATCTCTTTTAACTTTTTTCATTGTTGGTAGTCCTTTGCCGTAAGTACATAAATCTTCGCTTATTGAACGTTGTTTCGATAATTTGAAAAGCGGTTTTATAATGTATAAATATTTCTGACCTTTGTTACTTTTTATTGGTTTATTGGGATCAAAATCTCGTCTATGGACATTCGTTTCTAGTAGCAACATTTTATAATAACGTTTATCGTCTTCAGTTATGATACCTAAATCAGGCAACTTCTTAAATAACAAATCATATAAACCTGGTGTTAAATTGTAAGTACGTCCATTTACTTTGAGTTTTTCGCCACTAACGGAAACTAAACAAGATCCTAACATAAGCTTATCGCGTTCTGTTCGTATGCCAAAAGGAATGTCCAAGTCGGTGTTGTATTGTTTTTGCCATGCAGGGTCTTCGCGAGGAGATGCATATGAACCGGTAGTCTTAAATGAAGTATCATTTGTTGATTCCAAGACATCATTGTTGTCACTTTCACATAACATGTCATCATCATCATCTTGTCTGTTTTCGTCTCTATTTGATACCTCATCATCATTATTTGAAGTCGTTTCGGAAAAATTTCGTACGATTGTTTGATTATTAATACTACTTCTCTTCCCTTCATTAGGACTAAATTTTAATGTTTTTGGCGCCTTTTGCCACTTAAATATGTCTTCATCAAAATCGGTTTCATTAGTGTTATAGTATTTATTGTCGTTACTTTTAACCATTTCATTAAGCGGGTCTGTTATTGGTTTAAAGACTGATTCCAAAATCATATTGTTGTTATTTTTCATATCACGAAGTAGTTTAACCTTCTTTTTGACAGCATCGGCAGACTGAAGTACTTTTTCTTTTAAAGTTTTCTCGGTGTTTATTTTATGATTCATGTCTGATCTCGATGGATTCCCATGATGCAATAAAAGTTTCTTGAAAATGAAACTGGTTAAGTAACACGGTTAATCCAAAACGATAAATGTATCAAATCCCATTCTATAACATCCTGAATTTCTAGCACAGTCCTTGTTTACAACCAAGTAGCTAAAAGGTACGCTCCATATTTTTGCACACATTTCCCGAAACTGTGACCAAGACATATCAGTTCCAACGTGCTCGTCATAAACATGACGTAAATTAACTTCATCTTGTTTAAAAAGGATGATTAAGTTAGAGTAGTATATTATTGGGCATTCTGGACCACCATTCATTCGATCGGGCGAAAAATTTCGCCCTCACTCATTCGTGGTGATCCAGAAGCCCAATAATACAATGAATTGCACACAACCTACAATCAACCCAAACCCAACGGTAACCAACCTAACAGTAACCTATCAGCATTTGCGTTCAACATAACGCTCAACCTACACCTGAAATCGCATTGGGCATTCTGTTTCACCTCTCGATCAACGCAACGAATACATCAGCCCAACAGCAACTCAAACCCAACGGAACCCAACCTAACAGAATTTGCTCACACTCGAGGTTTAACGTTAACCATCTGCTCTTCTGCTCATTTTGAATAAGCATTCCATGCTTGCAACACGCGCGCATTGGTTGAATTGATCTTGAACAGATATGAAGTTTGTAAAACAAGCTCAGAGCTTGCAGTTGGAGGTTGTTTGTTCAGATCGCAACAATCGTAGTTTTCGTCACGGTGAACTTTTACCCGACACAATTCGCTGTATAATTTGCGGTCCTTCTAATTGCGGTAAAACTAATTTAATTGTCTCTCTTCTACTACATGAACAAGGACTACGCTTTCAAAATATTTACGTATATTCAAAAACACTTTTCCAACCGATGTACCAGTTTTTAGAAAAAATATTGATGTTGGTTCCATCAGTTAAATTTCAAAAATATCGCGAAAATGATGAAATACTAAGCCCGCATGAAGCTGAGAACAATTCAATTATCATATTTGATGATGTTGCATGCGAAAATCAAAATAATATAAGGGATTACTTTGCAATGGGAAGGCATAAAAATATTGACAGCTTCTACTTAAATCAAACTTACAGTAAAATACCTAAACAATTAATAAGGGACAATGCTAACTTAATCATCCTTTTTAAACAAGATGAAGTTAATTTACGTCATGTTTATGACGAGCACGTTGGAACTGATATGTCT
>CAVNVB010000201.1:7500-10000 GCA_963691665.1 Clepsis dumicolana
GCCCTTCCGTCAATTCCTTTAAGTTTCAGCTTTGCAACCATACTCCCCCCGGAGTCCAAAATCTTTGGTTTCCCGGAAGCTGCCCGCCGAGCCATTGTAGTAACGTCGGCGGATCGCTAGATGACATATTTACGGTTAGAACTAGGGCGGTATCTAATCGCCTTCGAACCTCTAACTTTCGTTCTTGATTGATGAAAACACCTTTGGCAAATGCTTTCGCTGATGTTCGTCTTGCGACGATCCAAGAATTTCACCTCTAACGTCGCAATACGAATGCCCCCAGTTATCCCTATTAATCATTACCTCGGAGTTCTGAAAACCAACAAAATAGAACCGAGATCATATTCTATTATTCCATGCACGAAATATTCAAGCAGCATTTTGAGCCCGCTTTGAGCACTCTAATTTGTTCAAAGTAAAATTGTCGGCCCACCTCGACACTCACTGAAGAGCATCGCGATAGGATTTTGATATTGAACCGGCGTTTGACCGCCGGCTCACCGACGATATGCTCCGCAAACGTGTCAGTATCACCGCGGATGCGGTGCACCGACAGCGCGCAGCACAAATGCAACTACGAGCTTTTTAACCGCAACAATTTTAGTATACGCTATTGGAGCTGGAGTTATCGCGGCTGCTGGCACCAGACTTGCCCTCCAATTGTTCCTCGTTAAAATATTTAAAGTGTACTCATTCCGATTACGAGGCCTCGTAAGAGTCCCGTATCGTTATTTTTCGTCACTACCTCCCCGTGCCGGGAGTGGGTAATTTGCGCGCCTGCTGCCTTCCTTGGATGTGGTAGCCGTTTCTCAGGCTCCCTCTCCGGAATCGAACCCTGATTCCCGTTACCCGTGACAACCATGGTAGTCGCAGAAACTACCATCGAAAGTTGATAAGGCAGACATTTGAAAGATGCGTCGCCGGTACTGGACCGTGCGATCTGCAAAAGTTATCCAGATTCATCAAAATGTTACGACTTCGGACGCGAGGCCCTCCGCCGATTGGTTTTGATCTAATAAAAGCACTCATCCCATCACTGGTCAGAGTTCTGATTGCATGTATTAGCTCTAGAATTACCACAGTTATCCAAGTAACTGAGCAAGATCTAAGGAACCAAAACTGATATATTGAGCCATTCGCGGTATCGCCTTAATACGGCTTGCACTGAGACATGCATGGCTTAATCTTTGAGACAAGCATATAACTACTGGCAGGATCAACCAGGGAGCTGTCGTTTAGAACGATCAACGTTACGTTGTATCGTTACGAAAACGCGCTTCTACGAGCGCGACGTAGCCGCGCGTCTCTCTTCACTTGTCCGAGAGCGCGCGCGACGTGCCGTTTATTATTTTTCGTTGGAAATTAAACTTAAAGTCGTTTTTCCACTCGTTACGAGCGCGCGTTACGAGCGCCCAAATATGAACATTCTTCTACGACCAGGCACAAAATAATCACTGCACGTCCTCCGTGGGACGATACCGGGTGTATCACCTCTAACACTGTCGCGCAAAGTGTGCACAAAACGCCCGGCGACAGGGAGCGCCATCACCCGCAGCCGTTTTAGTGACGGCGACAAAAACGAGATAAGAGTCGCGAACGATCTCCTCCTTATATCTCTCTCTCTGCGCGCGCTCTTCTGCCACCCCCCAAACACCAAACAAACAAACGCTACCCTCTGGTCGTACCAAAGGCAGTATTTTTTGAGAGAGTGAGAGATGACAAGAATAACAAACGCGCATGTATATATTTTCGCTGATAAGTCTGTCACACTGCTGCTCTAAAAAAAACAACAACGTCTCTCAGCTCGCATTACAACAGGCCACAGCACGCAAACGACGAACGCACAATCAAGTGCGCATCGCTCGCGTCCACCGCCATAGGGATCGACGGAGGCGACGCGTTACGCGTGGCGGCCGCGGCCGTGGCCGTGGCCGTAAATCAAAATCAAAAATACATTCCCCTACAGGTCCCCTTTGGCATGTTTTTGACTGTCCGAAATTTACTTCGCATGTACATGCGAGCGAGCGAAGCGAGCGAGCAAGACCAGTCTGAGCAGAAGCGACTCGGATAGGTTAGGTTCAGAAGGCTAAGGCGGGAGCGAAGCGGAGCGTAGCTCCCGCCTTAGCCATCGGTGTTAGGTTTTTTTTTTTAATAGCCCGGATAACTAGATAGTTTATTTTTAATTTTTTTATTGTTTTGAATTTTTCGTTTTTTCATTTAGTCGCATATCTTGCGTTACTACATTACCACAATTTATTTAAAGCGATTCACAGGAAAAAAACCCTTTCCTGTGTCATCTCCGCATCTTCCATCTCGTTCCTCACTCATCTTCCCAGCTTAGTGAAGAATGTCAGAGGTGACATTCAAAATGCCTTTCATTGTCTGTAAGTAATAAACAAAGATATTATAACAAAGATAACTAAGTAATTAAAAGTGTTATTGTGTGTGTTGCGTTTTTCGTTTTTTATTAAACTCCCCTTTTTATAACGCGAATCGTCTT
>CAVNVB010000201.1:17500-20000 GCA_963691665.1 Clepsis dumicolana
TCCCCGTGCCGGGAGTGGGTAATTTGCGCGCCTGCTGCCTTCCTTGGATGTGGTAGCCGTTTCTCAGGCTCCCTCTCCGGAATCGAACCCTGATTCCCCGTTACCCGTGACAACCATGGTAGTCGCAGAAACTACCATCGAAAGTTGATAAGGCAGACATTTGAAAGATGCGTCGCCGGTACTGGACCGTGCGATCTGCAAAAGTTATCCAGATTCATCAAATGTTACGACTTCGGACGCGAGGCCCTCCGCCGATTGGTTTTGATCTAATAAAAGCACTCATCCCATCACTGGTCAGAGTTCTGATTGCATGTATTAGCTCTAGAATTACCACAGTTATCCAAGTAACTGAGCAAGATCTAAGGAACCAAAACTGATATATTGAGCCATTCGCGGTATCGCCTTAATACGGCTTGCACTGAGACATGCATGGCTTAATCTTTGAGACAAGCATATAACTACTGGCAGGATCAACCAGGGAGCTGTCGTTTAGAACGATCAACGTTACGTTGTATCGTTACGAAAACGCGCTTCTACGAGCGCGACGTAGCCGCGCGTCTCTCTTCACTTGTCCGAGAGCGCGCGCGACGTGCCGTTTATTATTTTTCGTTGGAAATTAAACTTAAAGTCGTTTTTCCACTCGTTACGAGCGCGCGTTACGAGCGCCCCCAAATATGAACATTCTTCTACGACCAGGCACAAAATAATCACTGCACGTCCTCCGTGGGACGATACCGGGTGTATCACCTCTAACACTGTCGCGCAAAGTGTGCACAAAACGCCCGGCGACAGGGAGCGCCATCACCCGCAGCCGTTTAGTGACGGCGACAAAAACGAGATAAGAGTCGCGAACGATCTCCTCCTTATATCTCTCTCTCTGCGCGCGCTCTTCTGCCACCCCCCAAACACCAAACAAACAAACGCTACCCTCTGGTCGTACCAAAGGCAGTATTTTTTGAGAGAGTGAGAGATGACAAGAATAACAAACGCGCATGTATATATTTTCGCTGATAAGTCTGTCACACTGCTGCTCTAAAAAAAACAACAACGTCTCTCAGCTCGCATTACAACAGGCCACAGCACGCAAACGACGAACGCACAATCAAGTGCGCATCGCTCGCGTCCACCGCCATAGGGATCGACGGAGGCGACGCGTTACGCGTGGCGGCCGCGGCCGTGGCCGTGGCCGTAAATCAAAATCAAAAATACATTCCCCTACAGGTCCCCTTTGGCATGTTTTTGACTGTCCGAAATTTACTTCGCATGTACATGCGAGCGAGCGAAGCGAGCGAGCAAGACCAGTCTGAGCAGAAGCGACTCGGATAGGTTAGGTTCAGAAGGCTAAGGCGGGAGCGAAGCGGAGCGTAGCTCCCGCCTTAGCCATCGGTGTTAGGTTTTTTTTTTTAATAGCCCGGATAACTAGATAGTTTATTTTTAATTTTTTTATTGTTTTGAATTTTTCGTTTTTTCATTTAGTCGCATATCTTGCGTTACTACATTACCACAATTTATTTAAAGCGATTCACAGGAAAAAAACCCTTTCCTGTGTCATCTCCGCATCTTCCATCTCGTTCCTCACTCATCTTCCCAGCTTAGTGAAGAATGTCAGAGGTGACATTCAAAATGCCTTTCATTGTCTGTAAGTAATAAACAAAGATATTATAACAAAGATAACTAAGTAATTAAAAGTGTTATTGTGTGTGTTGCGTTTTTCGTTTTTATTAAACTCCCCTTTTTATAACGCGAATCGTCTTTCGATGTCGGCTCTTCCTATCATTGCGAAGCAAAATTCGCCAAGCGTTGGATTGTTCACCCACCAAAAGGGAACGTGAGCTGGGTAATACTGCTCAGTACGAGAGGAACGCGAACCGGTACTGTGTATCAGGAATCCTGAATCAAATTTATAACATTTAGTAGGTATGGGCCCGAATAGCAAATAAATATTTTATATCTCAAAAATTACTTAGGTACTTATTTCACCTACTGAAGAATAATTTTATTAAATATTTTTTTTTTTTGTATTGTTTTGAATTATTATTATTTTTATACAAAACAGTACGAAAAGAACGATTTTTTTTCCGGGCTATTAAAAAAAAAACCTAACACCGACGGCTAAGGCGGGAGCTACGCTCCGCTTCGCTCCCGCCTTAGCCTTCTGAACCTAACCTATCCGAGTCGCTTCTGCTCAGACTAGTCTTGCTCGCTCGCTCGCACGCACGCATAATTATGTATTTCTGGGTAGTTTGATGCGATGCAATACTAACCTAACCTTATCACCACCAACAAGTTTACCTACCCATGGATACGCAATTCTAACTTAAGCCACACATTGAAAGTGTAAAAAAATAATAATTTGCATCTGGTATAATGACGGTTCCGCCGGGCGAGAGTGCCGTGCTGGCTGTTTCGCATAACGCTGTCACTATTGGAGTCAAAGGTTAGTCTGATTTTGTTTTTATGACTTATTTTATTAACGGTCAGAGATGTGAGTAGGAGGCGA
>CAVNVB010000202.1:0-60782 GCA_963691665.1 Clepsis dumicolana
GAAACAACGTTCAATAAGCGAAGATTTATGTACTTACGGCAAAGGACTACCAACAATGAAAAAAGTTAAAAGAGATGTTTCATATGTCTATTGGGATAATCCAAACGAATTAGTTGAAAGATTGAAATTACTCATTGCTTCCCGTGATGCCGGTAACACAGGATTAGACAATGAAATAATATCAATTGTAGAAGAACTTCGTGAAGCGGGCTTGGTTAATCAATGATATATAAAACTGGTATTTTACTTTTACCATCAGTCGAAGCCGGAAATTTGATGATACATAAGTGCATAAAAATAAGAAGTGAAAATGAACATAGACAAATTCGGTCATCATGTTCATAAACGTTTGCGTGTATGTGAAGTTTTTGAACTTAACAATAAAACTTTGCTGCGTTCTGATGATGGCGATTTCGATCTACAATCATCGCGATTAAAGGGGGTAGCGGATCCTTTGACACCCAATGATGCAGCTAATAAGCAATATGTCGATCAGCTCGTCCAGGACACTTACGAGAAGAAGCATCTAGATTCTTTATTTAAAACTATAAATTCTCAAATTCATCAGCTTGCAAATCAGTTGAAAATAAACTTTTATACAAAAAGGGACATAGACAATATTTTAAGTAATTTCAAAGATGACAAAAGAACAAGTCGTGAATGAAATCCATAGATCGGCCCGAAAAAATTTCAAGCGTCGCGCAGTTATATTAAAAGGAATTGATGATTTGTGGCAAGCAGATTTAATTGACTTACAGAATTTACATACTGTAAATAAGGGATATAAATACATTTTAGTTGTTATTGATACATTTTCAAAGTACACGTGGTGTATTCCTACGAAATCTAAAACTAAAACAGAAGTAAAAAATGCATTTGAACTAATTATCAAGTCGACCAAACGAATACCTAGAAACTTACAGACAGACTTTGGAAAAGAATTTTACAATGATCAATTCGATTGTTATGTGAAATCCTTAAAAATAAATCATTATTCCACGTATTCAGTTAAAAAGGCGTCTATTGTTGAAAGGGTAATAAAAACGCTCAAGAACAAACTTTACAAATATTTCAGTTTCATCGGGAACTACAAATGGCTTGGAAAACCTTTCGATGAGATAGTTCAATCTTATAATCAAACTGTGCATAGCACAACAAAATTTAGCCCAAATGAGGTGAATTTTAATAATGAAGCCGAAGTAAAGAAAAACATAGATAAATCACAATCCAATCGGCGTTTTAAATTAAATATTTTTAATGTAGGAGATCATGTGCGTATAAGCAAGTACAAAAGCGTCTTTCATAAAGGTTATACGCCTAATTGGTCAACTGAGCTATTTACTATTAAAAAGGTGAATCACACTCGTCCTGTTACTTACCATATTGAAGACCAACGAAAAACTCAATACTCGGTACATTTTATGAACAAGAACTGCAAAAAACTAAGTATCCAGACGTTTACCTCATCGAAAAGGTAATCAAAAAAAGAGGGAAAAAATTGTATGTTAAGTGGTTAGGACTTAACGATAGCGAAAACAGCTGGATCGACAGAAATGCCATTGTATAAATATATTTAAAAACTTTCTCGCGCTAAGTCATTAACTTTTGGGATATGAAAGGAAGAGGACTTCTAAACAGTATTATTAATCACTTACCGTTTGAACTGCACTTACCTGGCTACAATTATTGCGGACCAGGCACAAAATTGCATAAGCGATTGCAAAGAGGTGATAAAGGAGTTAATGAATTGGACAACGCGTGTATGCAACACGATATAGCATACGATAAATATTCTGACCTAACAGACCGACATCGTGCAGATTTTGAACTCTATAAAATGGCTAAACAAAGATTGAAGTCAAAAGGTGTTGGAAAAGGAGAAAAACTTGCGTCTTGGATAGTTAGCAAAGTGATGAAATCTAAAATGAAAGCTGGTGCAGGGATAAAATCATTTAAGCATTTTGTTTCTAAGATACGTACCGAATTGAAAAAAAACAAATCTAAAAAAGAAGGCACTGCAGTCAGTCGAGCTTTTGCTGCAGCGAGTAAAGTATTTCTTAATAACAATACGAGTAAAATGAGAGTTCCTCGATTAATACCGATTCCTAAAACTGGAGGTATATTGCCACTAATACCTATTTTCGCGGGACTTTCTGCGTTAGGGTCATTGGCAGGAGGAGCTGCTGGGATCGCTAAAGCTGTTGGTGACTACAAAGCTGCAAAAAAGAGCTTATCCGAATCAGAACGTCATAATAAAATGATGGAATCTATTGCATTAGGTAAAGGGTTGTACATTAAACAGTATAGAAATGGAAAGGGTTTGTGTTTAAAACGATTAAAAAACTAAATAAAAGGCTACCCAGACGTGCTCTTACAAATGTTGATATTTTAAAACATTCAACAGATATTCCTTATTTTCGTGGTGTTTACATGAGAGACAAATTGCCAAACCGTCCAAAAAGAGTAGAATGTGCAATCGTAAATTTAGATAGTTCTAAAAACCAAGGGACTCACTGGGTAGCCTATGTCAAAGATAATAATCATTGTGAATATTTTAATAGTTATGGTGATCTTCAACCGCCGCTAGAATTAATAAAATATTTGAAAAATTATAATATTTCATACAATTATAATATTTATCAAAAATTCGATACTGTTAATTGCGGACATTTATGTTTAAAATATTTAAAAAAATATTGGAATAACCGTTTAAATATCTCTGAACAATAAATAGCTTCTCATTCTCACGATGTCTTTCACTTTGTCCATAACGGGATCCTCCTCTACCCTGATTACGAATCACTCGCCAGCTCTTCAACTAGATGGTGAATATGAATGCGGGTTGCTATACTTGTCGACATTTAACTCGATACCTAATATTGACAACCGAAATAATAAGTTTTATTATGGTGATAACGAAGTAGTAGAAATTCCTGAAGGGTCATATGAACTTCAAGATCTTGATGATTATCTTAAAAGACATCTCCAAGGTTGCACCTTTACACTGACATGCAATAATAATACGCTAAAAACATCTATATTGTGTTCCAAAAACGTCTATTTTAAAAAACCAAATTCGATTGGTAAGTTACTTGGTTTTGGAGAAGAAACAGTTCAGGCGAATATATTAACTGAGTCCCCTTTTCCCGTGTCCATTCTGTCTACAACTATAGTACGAGTTGAATGTGACATCGTGAGCGGGTCATTTATAAACGGAAAACCTAGTCATATAATTCATGAATTTGTGCCAAATGTACCGCCTGGTTACCGGATTATAGAAACACCTAAAAATGTTATATATTTTCCTGTTACTCAAAACAGCTTAAACGCTCTTATAATAAGAATACTGGATATAAACGATAATTTAGTGAATTTACGTGGCGAAGAGATTCAGATATATTTACATCTCAGAAAAAAATGATAGACTTTAATAAATGTACGGTCTCAAACAGCAAAGCCGTTAGTGCTCATTGTGCTATCAAGAAAAGAAGACCTAAAGGACAACTAACGAAGGAAAACAAACAGTTTTTAAAAAACATAGGATTATTAAAATGAGTATACTAAACTTATCAGACTCCTTTAGCTTTGATAGCACGATTGAAAGTTTCGAATATCATTCGTATAAACCGTACGTAACAAGTTTCAATTTAAATGATGAAATCCGTATACCTATCAACCAGCAAGATCTATACGTATTACCATCAGCGAGTACTTTATACATAGAGGGTACTATAGAAGTATTCAACAGAGAAACAAAAGCGAAGGTGTCCAGTGTTCATTTTACAAATAACCCTATACTTCATTTATTTCAAGATATTCGATATGAGCTGAATGGGATTGAAATAGATAAAATTAAAAACGCTGGGGTCACAACAACAATAAAATCTCTTGTGTCGATGAATGAACTTGAATCATCGATGTCAAAGTTATGGGGCTGGGATGTTGATGGCACAAAAATTACGCATGGATCATTTTCTGTGTCAATTCCTTTAAATAAGATTCTTGGCTTCGCAGAGGATTATAACAAAATTATTATTAACTGTAAGCATGAACTTATTCTTTTACGATCCAATACTAATTTAAATAGCGTAAAACTGAACACAAATGAGTATATAGGTAACATAACTATATCTAAAATAGTATGGCGCATGCCGCACATTAAGGTTTCTGATCGTGAAAGATTAAGTTTGCTTAAATATTTGGAAAGAGATCGAGCTATTCAGGTAGCATTTAGGAACTGGGATCTGTACGAATACCCGCTTTTACCTAAAACATCAAAACATTCTTGGGCCGTCAAAACTTCGTCTCAAGTTGAAAAACCTCGATATGTTATAATTGGATTAAAAACAAACAGGAAAAATGTTGCTGATAAAGATATATCGCGTTTTGATCATTGTAATTTGCGTGACGTTAAAGTTTTTTTAAATTCAAATTATTTTCCTTATGAAAACTTGAATGTCAGTTTCTCGGCTCAAAAATTTGCTATATTATATGAACAGTACGCTAAATTCCAACAGTCTTATTATAACCGCAGCCAAGCACCGTTGTTGAATCCACAAGACTTTATAAATAAAGCACCTCTGTTTGTTATCGACTGTTCTCGTCAAAATGAAACCTTAAAAACGGGTTCAGTCGATGTGCGGATTGAATTAGAGTGTGACACAGATATCCCTGACAATACCGCGGCTTATTGTCTTATTTTGAATGATAGTATTATAGAATATAAGCCGTTGACCAATATAACAAAGAAGATATCATGAAACTAGACCATCTATTCGTAGATGTTCAGGGGTTTAAATCATCTAAAAATGAATTTATTATTAAAGAATTTGCATACAGTACCTATGAACACACGCAGGCGTATTTAATAAAACCTCCATATTCATTTTCTACGTTATCAGAAAACGAAAAAAGGCATGTGAAATGGATAGAGAGAAACCTTGGCATTATGTGGCGTGAGGGGTATATCGACCACAGAGAATTTAAGAGAATGATTCATAATTTCTTGGAAGGCAAAAAAATATATGTAAAAGGTTTTGAAAAAATTAAGTGGATTAATGATTTATGTGCTGATTGTACTGTAATAGACTTGGGAGAGAAAGGTTGTTCTAATTTTCAATTAATGTATAAAAAGTATTGTATCGACAACAGCTCTTATAATTGTCTACATCATAAAAAAGCTTGTGCCTTAAAAAACGTTATATGTCTTAAAAAATATTATTTCGATATTATGCATATTTAACATTGTAATAAATTATACCTAATTTTCAAAAATAAATATTTACGTTTAATCATTTTTTTATTTTTTAACCCAGTCAAAATTAGTTATCATTTATTTTGAACGAAGACTTTTTATATTAACCCATTTTTAAATAATTGAATTTGTTTGTTTAAAAATATGAAATAAATGATAACGATTCATACCTGTGGCTAATAATAGTGTTAATCTATTTAAGCGATATTTACTGAAAAGATTTTTCTTGTGCATTTAATCATGATAATTTTATTTTCGTTTGAATTATTGCTTTATTGACATACTTACAAAAAAAATCTTTCCTGTTGACGTATCGCTTAATCAAAGGAATAAAACAAGAAAATTGTTGACCATATTTATTTTCAAAATTATATACAAAAACAGTAAAAACATTAATAACTAACACTATATCCGCACAACTTCTTGGATATCTTATTTATTACACTTTCTGTACTGTCTATTATCTCATCGTATCCGTCACTTGCCACATACTGCGCACTGAGCATAACGTTTTCACCGGTTTCGTCGTTTTGATCCGGCGCGGAGTCACTTATGTTAATTATTTGGATTTTGACAAGTCTGTTCCCCTTAGTTGCTTCATTGTTTATAACGAACGACGGCGGGTGACCTCGTACACTTCTCTTTACCACTTTGTTTAGCCTTAGTTTTGGTTTACTAGACTTGGTTTTCGTTTTGGCACTTGCAATTTTTTTTACAAATTCACTGACTTCTTCTTCTTCTTCATCTTCTCGGAATCCTAATGGACCCTGTGCATATTGCGAAAACATGATTTGAGTGTCTTGCGTTCCTTCCATATTCTGAAACAAAAGAAATCAAATAAATAAACGCATCTGGCAACACATATGAGCATTTTCATACGCTTACAAAACAATAATAGCAACAAAATAATACGAATAAATATTAAATAATGCCAATTTTACTTACCGAATCGGGAATGGATCAGCTCGTCTTAATTTTCAAAACTTTGGAACGACTTTACTCAGTTATGAATGTAGAGTGCAGAATGATAACTTACTATAACAGCCGCTATTTATAATTACAGTAATTTCATGCGTCAGCAAATTAAATTAACACGCGCTTCGGAGCATGCGGTGCATACCGCCGCGCTGCTTAATGCCGATCAAATTACAACGACACGTAAGGACTTGTTATAATTGGTACCAAATGCAATAAATGTGAATAGGTATATTTCACGTGTCAGCAAATTACCTTAGCACGGGCTGCATGCCGCCGCGCTGCTTAAGACACGTAAGGACATGTTTTAATTGATACCCAATGCAATAAACGAGGATAGGTATTATTTGCCTGTTCAACAGAACATGATTTTACTTACCATTATCAAAATATTACATTTAAAATTAAGCCTGAGCCCTGAGCTTTTTGATGACGGAAAACATCGTCAGGAAACCTCCGAAGCGAGAAAACTCAATTTCAACTCAAGTAAAATGTGTTTTCAGTCGGTATCCTCGCAGTCTATATATACTTAGGTGGGTGAAAGAAAAAAAGAAAACAAATGTTAATAACACTTCATATTTATTTATTAAAAAAAAAGAACAAACCATACAATTTACAAATCAATGTGTAATTATAAAAAATAAAGTACTTAATGATAATCTACTTATTTGGTATAGTCAGCGTCAAAAGTCGCTCATCTGGTCGTAGAGCGAAAAGGTACAAAAGTGATGAGCGGCTTTTGACGCTGACCCTACAACATACATAATTATAATTTTACAATAACGTAAGTACTCAACGTATTTTATTTTATTAAACACATTCTAATTTTTTATTACCCATTGGGTGCCTACGAAATAAAATTACAGCTCGAGGAAAGGTCGCTTAGATAACTACTGTACTAGAAAATAGACTCATGTCCCCAAGATTTGGTTGAAATTTTGTCTGATAATATATGTCGTTTATCGTCTTTGTTAGATAAAGCAACTTTATTGACAGATTGAGTGAAGATCTCGTGCCTAATCGATTTAAATAATATGTGTTTTTTCCGAACTATTTTATCATTGAATAACACATCCCGATAATCATTTAATGTTAACTCTTGAACTGCTGGTTTTTTTATTCCTTTAGCCTTTTTGATAAGAGATTTATCACTTTTGATACAGTATAGTTTAGAACGTAACCCTATAAACTCGGTAATAAGTTCTCCTCCTAACTCATCTTTGAATAACCCAGGAATCTTCTTGTTACGTAAAGGTATTTGCAAATCATTTACAGGGTTATAATTGCTTGTGTCAAAAAAGTTTAAAAAAATATTTTTTAAATCGCTGTAAAAGTCTGCAGTTTCGATTTTGTAAATAAAACTGTCGGTATCAGTGTAGCACAGAGTAACTTGATCTTGGTAGTGTTTTTTTATTACCGTGTAGTGAAATTGGTACATATGACTTTTAGAAAGTTCTAATACAGAGAATCCTACGTAGATTGGTTTATCTAAAATTACTTTTTCAGGCTTCATTTGTACGACAACCAAATTTTCAGACAACACTGTTGCACTATGGAAATTCGGTTTGGCAATTAATTTGTTAGCACAAGTAAACTTTTTTGTTTTGTTTTGACGGTCGTGCCACTTATTTACTAATTTGACGTCAACTCGCCGCTCACTGTCTTCAAGAGTTTTCCCAAAAACTGAGTTATTCATTAATTTAAAAAGGTCTTGTTGGAAAGGAGTAGTAGCTTTTTTTCTCAGTTCTGTATTTAAATGAATATACTGTTTTAAGAATGGACTTTGACGAAACCTTATAACGCGATGGATTTTATCAAGAGTTAAGCCGTTGCGTAAACATGTTTTCAGATGGACGTAATGAATGACGTATTCGTATTTGTTATATAAATTTGGGATCAATTTGGTCGTTTTTCCTCCTGGAGGAATAAATTTTTGTGCGCAAAATGGATAGTCGTTATGGTTATGGTGTAAATTTTCCGGATATAGCAAGTCAACTTCCAGAATAAATCCAAATGGAGCATCATCTTCGACAGACAAAATATCTAGTTGGGCAATTTCATGATGATCTAGAAAACTAAAATTAGACATGGGCAACGATTGACACATACTGTAACCATATAAGTTATTGCAATCGATATATACTAAAAACGAGTCTGGTTTATTCATGTCATAAGTTTCCATGTACTTATTATTAGCCTGAGCATATCTGGTCGAACACATGCAAATACCACCTCTTATTCCTTTTTGTATGAGTCGAATTATTTCTAATTCGGATATCAATTCAAGCTTAACTCCGGTTTTTAATAACATAGCATCAAACGATAAGCTTGGAGCAGTTAAATAGAATGCCGGATCTAAATGATAATTTAACTTGCAAATGAACCGAAAGTTCTCAAAAATATCTGATAAAAGCAACACATCAGTTTTTAGGTAAAGATCAGTATATTCTCCCATATCTTTGATTTTAAATTCGGACCATACAGATTGCGCATGTGCGTAATCTGAATCGCTTATTTGTTCGTTGGAAAGAGAATTAAAAAACAAGTTCTGTGATGGAAGCTCGGTCTCTGTAAACTTATCCCAGCTCGACATATAATCGTAAGGATAAATACCTTTGCGAGTTAATAATTTATTTTTTTTAGTTTCAGGATAAAACTTGTTCAAGTGAATAAAATCATCTTTATGTAAACCATTCGCTAATTTTTCCAAGCTTGTTCCTAAAAATTTAAAAGAGTCTACAAATCGAATTTGTGCATACTTTTGATCTGAAATCCACAAAAACTTAGTGAACGAAATATAATTTTCTTTATTTTTTGGGATTACTTTCACAGGCCCTGAACATTTACTAAGTTCCTGTATAAACAAATGACAATCGTAACCTGCTAAGTTATGAAAGAAAACAGGGACCAATTTAGGAACGCGAAAGCGCAGATTGCAGTACTGGTGCGCGGCACCGCGATAACGGCCCGTTAGATGACAGTGATCTCTTACTTTGTCTGCAAACAATAAACCTTTACACATATGACAATTTTTGGCACGTTCATGAGCTAAAGAATCTTCTACAGTAAATATCATGGGAATTTCTTTTTCTAAAACGTTATGGATGTCTTTAATATGTCTATATAAATAATCTACGAATTTCTGAGCACAATCTGGCCCTCGGTATTGAACAAAACGATTAAGTTGCTCATCATAAGAGCAAATTATATGGTACGCGAAAGCGGCTGGTAAATGTATTTGTTTATTTGTAGTAAAACTACTGTCAGTGTTAGGTTCACAGTTCTGATAGGGTTTAAGGATTGTCTCAAAGTCAGCATACACGACAAATGGAACGTCTTGTTTTCGTTCAAAATGCTTAAATTCGAGATAGGTGCCTTTCTCCGGAAGTACCGTAGCAACCCCACTACAAACGTGACTATTGAAACCGTGTTCAGTTTGAAAAAATATCAGACAGTCTTCGCAGAAATAAAGCTTAGCATGATGTTTGGTAATCTGACCGCGAGCAAGACGCGGTAAATTAGTAATCAAAACATAATGCGACTTATTACCGCGTTCGATTAAAAGTAAATTGATTCGATGTTTCCTTTTATATTGCGATCTGTATAGAGGTCCTACAAGAGTTCGGTTGTTTTTTAAAGAATATACGTTAATACTGATATCAATATTGTGATGCTCAAACGTAATGATATCGGCTAAAGTGACAGGGAAACACATATTATCAAGTTTTAATACGTCTTTAAAATGAGGATAAGATGATAGACGCTCGCGATGGTTTTGACATGGGTAAAGAGCAGCAACAACACACCAGAGAAAACAATAATTATCATGATTTTGAATATTAATGCAAGCTTTTTTATTTTTTATTATCTTAGGTAAGTCTATGTAAGATGACGCTTTCAATGGTTCATACTTATTTATGTTAACTTCTAAATACAAATTAGATAAGAAAGTCCAACCAGAATCGCGCTCCTGAAATTCTTCGATTTTTTTCTGTATACTAATAATTATTGTGTTTAAAAGCTCTTCGAATTGATAATTTTGATGTATAGGAAAATTTTTCGTTGCAAAAGATTTCATTTCCTGCTTGTCATCTTTAAACAAAAGAAAATCGCCAAAATATTCGAAATTTACTTTGAGGGACACATGTTTTTTAAGCGAATTTTCCAAAATTTTTTGCATTTTAGGTTTTACTGTAATCAAAAATGATTTAGGTAAACAAGACTTCAGCTCATCAGTTGCCATTATTCTATAAGATGCTATGCGACCTTTAAAAGCAGACGAAATTTCAACAACCTCATCGTTTAAATTTACACCCGAATTTTTTCTATGCTTATTACTTCTAAGGTGCCCTACCCACTTCCTGCTTTCTACTGTAATTGAACACTGAGTGCAAAAGGGCATGTTTTATGTAGCGACTTTGCTTAAGCTGTAATCCTGGTTTTATATGTTAAATACACAATTTGATAGTTTCAATTTTAATCAAATAATAAAAAGAGACAACCTGCAGTATCCGTTAAAAGCAAAAATAAAAAGTACTAAATTAGTACTTACTTAGTATCGTTACAATAAATTTGACGTTAGCGTCCTTGAAAAGTACATTTATCTTTTTAACAAATTTTTGCTATGCCCTCCATTCAACAGTTTTATCATCGATTTGCGCCCTTAAAGTAATATCGTTAAAAGCGTTTAAATTATGGTTTCATAATAAATCGTTAACATTTATTAAAAACATTTATTAAAAATTACTTGATACACAATTTGATGCAGTTTAAATTTTATTCAAATAAGTAATAAAAAGAGACAACCTGCAGTATCTGTTAAAATCAAAAAAGTACCTACTAAATTAGTACTTAGTATCGTTAGAATAAAATTTGACGTTAGCGTCCTTGAAAAGTACATTTATCTTTTTAATAAATTTTTGCAATGCCTCCCATTCAACAGTTTCATCATCGATTTGCGCCTTTAGAGTAACGAGAGCCTTTTTCCAACGCTCCTGACGTAACTCACCGCGAATATCAGCAGTGTTGTACACCCGCAGCTCCAAGAAAAAGTCTCCGTTGAGGGTGCAAGCTCGTTTTGTTGACCCGTTCGGTACCCGGCTTATAATGGATGAATCAAGCGGATCAGTCTCAGCAGGCTTATGGTTAACAGCAACGTCTTCAGGAAATATTCCGAACACGTCAAACGGGTTTTTAGTTTCTTTTTTCTTGGGTGCAGCAGATCTGAAACATAACAGACATTAAACAATGAATAAGACAGTTGTACTTAGTTCGTCGAAATTCATTAAACAAATTACAAGAAAAATACCTTGGGGTTGACGGCTTTCTTTTTTGAGCAGGTTTTTTTATTTTTGGGATACTGACATCTGCAGCGGCAACGCTCTCCTCTGAATCAGATCTGAAATAAAAAATATGTTTTTATTACTCGACATTTAAAATAACCATATACATCGATAAAAAAAGAAAAAAAAATACCTTTTTTAAATGAAAAAAGTAGACAAACAATATTTAAGTAAATATGTACCCAGCTGACAAAATAAAAAACATGAAATATGAAAATAAATATAAAATGGCTACCTGTTTGGAGCTGAAGCTTTTCGTTTTTCAGCCGACCTTCCCACTTTTGACCGAACGGTTCCGCTGTTTGCAACAGTGATGGGTTCAAACTCGGAATCAGACCTGAAAGGAAATTAAAAATATTAATGCCTGTTGGAACCCTACAAACAATATGAACCAAATGTTTTAATTTCGTTAGGAAAGTAAAGCGTTAGGTACGTTGAAATACATACTTACATTTTAATCGATGTATAAAGCAAATAAACTTTACTAACGTAGAAACTCTGCACAGCTTAACCTCTGAGCTGAAGATGTAGAAGACTTGATGCACTGTGCACGTCACGTTCGAAATTGGAAAGGAACAAATTAGCCCCGCGCAAAAGTTTTAAACGAAATTATTTGCTGATTTTACTAAATGAACTAGGGCTGTCGCATTCCAAATCACAATTGTGTATTATGCTTATGTGCACATAACAGTTCTTTATTTTACATTATTTAATTCTCGACGCGATGGAAAGAGGAACGTTATGAATTTGTCTATCTGTCTGTTGGTAAATCTGCCTACTTCGTATTCCACATATGCATGTATTCAAGATACCAAAAAACTAATCGAGAGTGAGTTGTAAGCTTTTTTTAATTTACTTTTTTAATTTTTGATTTACTTATTTATTTTTTATTTATTTATTTCTCACCAGCTAAATTAAGGAATTACCTAAATATTAGTATTTCAGTAATTGTAGTAATCATTATTTCTTTTAAGAACATTTATATTCGCATTTAATAGAGGTACCCATTAATTGTAAATTTATCCATTGATCATTGTCAACCCTACACCTTTATAATATGAATATTATTTCGCAACCACGCTTCATACATGCACCGCATTTGTATGTCAGCAAAAAGACGCCGATCGCACTGTGTGTCACATTACAACTTGATAACGTTGCGCAATAAAATTGGCTAATACCTAATTGGTAACATTTTCATGCTCAGTTCTGTACGTTAAAATTATAACGGAAACTGGAAAAAAACCTCCTCAGATCGTTCAAATAGCCTCAGTATTAACCGACTTAATTACTAAGTTAATGGGTAAGGTTAGTAATTGGTTAGCTCACACAACCAAATATCATCTTACCTCACCTACTAAGACGAAGATTTAAACTTAGGTAAAAACGTGTTCTAACTGTAATGTTTGCTACTTTACATCGTAATTATAAATACACATACAATTGTTATTTCCTAATACGAAAACAAACATTGTCTTGTTACAGGTACAAACAGGTATAAACCTTTTTCAATTTGAACACAAAAATAAACAATTCCTATATTATTAACATTTATGATAAGATAACCTAACCAACTTAGAAAAGTCGAAAAACAATAGACATTTTCGCTTCAAAGGTCAATATCTTAGAAACGGTTGAACCGATTTTGATAAAACAAGTCTAAGAACCATTGTTAGAAAACCTGTTAAATGAAAAACCGCATTTAAATCGGCTCATTCATTTAGGAGCTATGGTACCACAGACAGACACACAAAAATCTAGGTACAAATTCTAGCGCACGATGTCAAAGTTTAACATAAGCGCTGTCTGTGGGTTAAGCACTGAACTAAGTAGGTGTAAGTAATGATTTAAGTAAGTACCTTTGATGTACTGGTTTCGTATAGAATACAAATGGTTTCGAATAATTTCGATAGATGTCATCACCGCCTACTCGTATGTCCATTTGCATGTTAAGAACAATAAACCTTAGCGAGCGCGCTCGCTACGTAATTTGATCGAGTACCTAACTTACACTACAATGTCTTCGAGTTGAAATGACTTAAGTACATAATCATGTATATCACTTTACAACTCGTTTCTGATCAAACTTTATATTCTAGTCAGCAAGACAATTTTTACGTCAACATGATAAAGTGATATAAGTTATTTAGAAAGTGTGATAAAGTATCGCGGTCTCACAGATGGAGTTGTTCTACATTAACATCAATTAAATCACACTATTTGACTTAGTTTTAGCGATACCAATTTAAAATCATATTTCGGTTTTCACTAGTGTAGTGAGTTACACATTTTTATGTTTTCGTAATTTAAATAATGTTTACTTAGTGCTTTATTCCAGCGTAAATTAGTTTAAACCTAACTCGCGCTAACGATGGTTTTGAGATTCGTTGATATAAATAAATCCGACATACAATTTGCCGTGTACATAAAACGCGGTCATAGCGATACATCCGAAAACGGATGCCGGGAACTAACGCGTCCTGGGTGACCCGACCTTGTCTGTGGAGTCTGATCAGCTTTGCGGATGAGTTGTATACAAGCCTCGGTGGGAGGCATCCAAAACCACCACGCACACAAAAAGCGGTCATAGCGATACATCCGTAGGTGGATGCCGGGAACTAGACGCGTCCTGGGTGACCCGATCTTGTCTGTGGAGTCTGATCAGCTTCGCAGACAAGTTGTGCAAACACCTGAGTTAACCTGAGTCAAAGGCTGCGGCTTGAGACCGAGGAGCGCTCAGTGGCTTCGGCCTCGTGCATATCGGACTTGATCAACCCGGTGTGCATGGTGTACTTTTGCTTTTACTTTATCTAAGCTCAAACATTATTAAACATATCTATGTTAGGTTGTCAATTAGTTGAGACTTGAGTTGGACTGAAATTTAAATACATTGAATAAATTCCCGTCGGGTTGGCTTGTCGTTGAACCTCGAGTCAAAACTTCGCTCATTCGAACGAGAGGTGGATGCCCAATGCGATTTCAGGTGTAGGTTGAGCGTTATGATGAACGTGAATTCTGATAGGTTACTGTTAGGTTGGGTTCCGTTAGGTTTGAGTTGCTGTTGGGCTGATGTATTCGTTGCGTTGAACGAGAGGTGAAACAGAATGCCCAATGCGATTTCAGGTGTAGGTTGAGCGTTATGTTGAACGCAAATGCTGATAGGTCACTGTTAGGTTGGGTTCCGTTGGGTTTGAGTTGCTGTTGCGTTGAACGCGAGGTGAAACAGAATGTCCAATGCGATTTCAGGTGTAGGTTGAGCGTTATGTTGAACGCAAATGCTGATAGGTTACTGTTAGGTTGGTTACCGTTGGGTTTGGGTTGATTGTAGGTTGTGTGCAATTCATTGTATTATTGGGCTTCTGGATCACCACGAATGAGTGAGGGCGAAATTTTTCGCCCGATCGAATGAATGGTGGTCCAGAATGCCCAATAATATACTACTTATGAGTGAACAGAATTGTTTTAATCATTTAAATAAATTCAACGTTGACGATAGAACAAAAGAAGAAAAGAGTTTTCTGTAATAATCATTCGCTGTCCACAGCACATTTGAAAGTGTTTCGCGTTTTCTTTATATTGCATTTTTAACGTTTAACTCTGATTTGTTATATTAACGTAGTTTTAAAATGTAACTAACTAATATTTATAATAACACTCAGTTCTGGTATTTTGGGGTGGATTTTCAAACTGGAGACCCCTGGTGTAATTTGTGTGGCACTTATTTCAATATTATACAAAAATTACACCAGGGGTCTCCAGTTTCAAAATCCACCCTTTTAACGATATATTTAAAATAACATCGTGAATAGAATGCTGAGCTGAATTCTGGAGTGAAATAAGTCACACATCACACGAAAAATACAATTTTTCACAAATTTCAAACTGATGCGTAAATATACAGAAAAACCAGAAAAAAATATTTTCGAATTGGGGTTCGAACCCAAACCTTTACCAAACCGTGGTAAAATAAAAAAATACGAAAAATTAGTTTAAAATATACAAAATAGAGCATTCGCTTTGATCAGACTGCAAGACCCAGCAAGCATTTAATAAAAAAAAATCCTAATAGCATTACCAAAACCAAATTAATACATCATTTTATTGCTTACTTTACTTCACGTACCCAGACAAATGTTTGGCTGTCTTCTTCACATTTCAGAGACGCAGCTTAAGTATATAGTGAGCTCAGTCTTACGAAAACAATCCTGAATTCTTTTGCCCCAACAAATACGTCGAAGAATTAAGATACGAAGTGATTTGGCCGATAATAGCTTTATGTGCGGTGTACACAGACACACACGCAGATAAGAGGTGCGGGCGTAATCCTTGGGAGCCAAGTGTGGAGGGAACTGTATAGCGCTGGGGCTTTGACAGTTTTTTAAACACTTAGCATAAATTTCCAGGAAAATACCTCAATTAGGAAAATAACTTAAGTGGCAGTGGGCGCGGCACATTGCATGGGCGATGGGGTTAGAAGGTTTTTGAATGGCGTCCGCGGACCGGGAGACGAGCTGTCGGTAGGCCTCCAACAAGATGACAAGGATCGCGGGATCGCGGTGGATGTGGAAAGCACAAGACCGGTCTGAGTGGAGAGTCTTGGGAGAGGCCGCCGTCCAGCAGTGGACGTCTTTTGGCTGGCATGATGATAATGATGATGACCTTAATTTATAACTGTAATTTTTATTTTAAGGAATCTGTACCTTAAAAGGAAAAACCGATCCCTTGTAGGATGACTTTATCGTCCGGCGGTCTCTTTATCTGTCAAGACCCTCCAAAATTCAAAATTCAAAATTTTACTCAGCAAATAGGCAGTTGAATGCTCTTTTACACGTCATTTTTTTTGAGTCTACCAGCGCTTTCGGAAAGACCATGATTGCCAAGAAGAATGCGAGGCAAGAAATTTGGCACAAAGTATTTTTTTCTAAAAACAAATTACATTAGCTCTTACAACACGTAACCACAGATTACACAAAAAAACTTCACTCTATCATTAGAAAACAAGGAGAGAAAAAAAAAACGTATTTTAAAAACAAAAATAATTATTAGAACAGCAAAACCATACTGACACGTTTTAATTGAGCAGGAGATGTATAGGGTCTCCGTCTTTCTCTGAAACGGGTGGGTTCTCAATTCCACAGAGTTTTTTTTTTGTTTTGTATGTTTGTTACCCAATTACTCCTCCAGTTAGTAATTCTTTTCTTGTTTGAAAGGGTACTTCAGAGATGGTCCCATGTAATTTTTTTCGAAACATTTTTACTTTTTTTTTAAGATTTTTATCCCAAACGTTATTTCCGTTGTATCATCTCTATACCCATCACCACTTGTGCCGAAGGGCCGGTAAGATCTGACGGAATCTTAAGACCCTTTTGGGGAATAAGACGGACGAGTCCAATAAATTGGAGGGCGAGTCCACTTTCGAGGGAGCGTAGCGCTAAATTACTATATTGAACTGCAGACGGGAGCGTTACGGCAATCGAAGGTGGCCATTCCCATGCACTTTATGCCCCTTAAATAAGGGTGATTATACTTTGATTGAGACGCCAAGTGGGCCTGTCTGTATATGTAATTTATTCTATAGGATAGTGGCGGGATTTCGTGTCTAGCCTTTATTGCTTATAAAAAAAAAAAAAAAAAAAAAATGAAAACAATCGATTTATTGATTATTTTTGTTTTATTTTTATGAAACATTCATAGAATGAAATTCAACATACAATGACAATGCAAAGAAAAATTCGCTAAGCAGCTGGACTTGAACCAGCAACCTCGGTAATCCGTACCACGCTCCACCAATTAAGCTATACTTAACGTTGGTGTACCTAACGAATTTTTCAATGCCTTGTGTCATATTTTATTTGGAAGATCTCTCCTCAGCGCCATCTATGAGTAGCTTAATCAAGCAGCTCACCCACTACGGAACTTCTACAGTTACGCATTAGTGGCAAGAGATGGAGCTATTTTCTGAATCAATGAAAACAATCGATTTATTGATTATTTTTGTTTTATTTTTATTAAACATTCATAGAATGAAATTCAACATACAATGACAATGCAAAGAAAAATTCGCTAAGCAGCTGGACTTGAACCAGCAACCTCGGTAATCCGTACCACGCTCCACCAATTAAGCTATACTTAACGTTGGTGTACCTAACGAATTTTTCAATGCCTTGTGTCATATTTTATTTGGAAGATCTCTCCTCAGCGCCATCTATGAGTAGCTTAATCAAGCAGCTCACCCACTACGGAACTTCTACAGTTACGCATTAGTGGCAAGAGATGGAGCTATTTTCTGAATCAATGAAAACAATCGATTTATTGATTATTTTTGTTTTATTTTTATGAAACATTCATAGAATGAAATTCAACATACAGTTACGCATTAGTGGCAAGAGATGGAGAAAATAGCTCCATCTCTTGCCACTAATGCGTAACTGTAGAAGTTCCGTAGTGGGTGAGCTGCTTGATTAAGCTACTCATAGATGGCGCTGAGGAGAGATCTTCCAAATAAAATATGACACAAGGCATTGAAAAATTCGTTAGGTACACCAACGTTAAGTATAGCTTAATTGGTGGAGCGTGGTACGGATTACCGAGGTTGCTGGTTCAAGTCCAGCTGCTTAGCGAATTTTTCTTTGCATTGTCATTGTATGTTTATTGCTTATGTCATTGTTACAGGTAGAATCATTGCACTCAACGGGCTAAAGTGCCAGAATAGTTAGATATGGCAAAGTTCTGTAGTAGGTGGATTTTTTATGGGATTGGTAGCGTCTCGGTCCCGTAAAACAGAGTTAACACCATCGGACAGGCCCTTCGGTAAGTACTTTGTTTTCGATTCAGTGAGGCTACAAAGTAGACTCAGTGACATGAGGCGCGCGCGAGCGTCATTTTGAAGTAGGAACGGTGTTGCCGAGCCCGCCGGCGGCGCCCGTGCGGACGTGCTCGCGGCTCATACCACTGAGACTACTTTGTAGTCTCAATGAATTGGAAACAGTAACAAAGTAGGTACCGGAGGGCCTCTCCATACGCTATATAATGTCTATGCATACATATAAGATAGCCAATTTGCTCAGACTTGACGCTGTGAACTCGCTCGGTAACGCTCGCTTGTCCAATAAAGCGATATTCTATGACGCAAAGTTCGTACAAGCTTAAATATTATCCTAGACCGAAATTATGTTGACAACACAATGTGAATACTTACGCGTTCCGTCAAAGTTTTGAGCGCTTAATACTAGTACTACGATGAACATACATACCTAGCATGTACTTGTCGAAGCATTTTCATTCCTGACCCACCGTAGAACGTTTTCACAGTAAGTGTCATAATTAGACGTAGTGAAAAAATCTTTTAACAGAAAGTAAATTTAAACAGCCAGCCAGCCAGCTGCCCAACGGATTTTTCTTTGCATTGTCATTGTATGTTGAATTTCATACTATGAATGTTACATAAAAATAAAAACAAAAAAATAACCAATAAATCGATTGTTTTCATTGGTTCAGGAAATAGTTCCATCTCTTGCCACTAATGCGTAACTGTAGAAGTTCCGTAGTGGGTGAGGCGCTTGATTAAGCTACTCATAGATAGCGCTGAGGAGAGATCATCCAAATAAAAATATGACACAAGGCATTGAAAAATTCGTTAGGTACACCAACGTTAAGTATAGCTTAATTGGTGGAGCGTGGTACGGATTACCGAGGTTGCTGGTTCAGGTTCTGCTGCTTAACGGATTTTTCTTTGCATTGTCACTGTATATTGAATTTCATACTATGAATGTTTAATAAAAATAAAAACAAAAAAAAAATAATCAATAAATCGATTATTTTCATTGATTCAGAAAATAGTTCCATCTCTTGCCACTAATGCGTAACTGTAGAAGTTCCGTAGTGGGTGAGCCGCTTGATTAAGCTACTCATAGATGGCGCTGAGGAGAGATCTTCCAAATAAAAATATGACACAAGGCATTGAAAAATTCGTTAGGTACACCAACGTTAAGTATAGCTTAATTGGTGGAGCGTGGTACGGATTACCGAGGTTGCTGGTTCAGGTTCTGCTGCTTAACGGATTTTTCTTTGCATTGTCATTGTATGTTGAATTTCATTCTATGAATGTTTCATAAAAATAAAAACAAAAATAATCAATAAATCGATTATTTTCATTGGACGTTTAATATTAATTATGTACATAAGTATGCATTTATCTATTTACATTTATGTTTATCCGTTGTCTAGTACCCATAGGGCAGGCTTTGCCTAGTTTGGGACTAGGCCAATTGGTGCCAATTGTCCATGATTTATTTATAAAGCCATCAGTTTTATGGCCTATCACAAATATTATGAAGTCGGTGCGTTGCGAGTGGAATACCTATTATTTATAATATGAAGCAAAGAAGTTAAGATTAACGATCAGGTTATCTATCACCGAGCAAAAATACACAACGAACGCCAATTCGCCTCCCTTCTCGACACTAAGAACTCGCTTAAACGCAGAATCAAAGTGTTGATTGTTTTAATCGGCTGGTTTAATGAAGTAACTACTTAAGTATGACTTCCATTCGCAACCGTATGTTTCAATGATGCAGTGGTTCTAGTATGCCGAGACACACAATCAAATAGTAAGTGACCCTCACTCTGGGTCGTATTTGGTACAACAGAGGGTCGAGCACGACTTTACGAATGCTGCGTAACGTAAAGTCGAATAGTAAACGTTGTCAAGTTTGTATGATGTTTGGAACAGCGCCCGCCCGTGAGCGTATTTGGAACTAAAATTTAGTATGAGGTTTCTCGATCTCGATACGATAACCGTAACGTTACGCAGCTTTCGTAAAGTCGTGCTCGACCCTCTGGTCTCCATTACCTTTCAGCGGGGTATTGCTGCTGGTATCATGGGACCTTTGAGCCGGGTACGATGCGGGGTGCGGGGTTTAGGTTAGGGTTTTTGACGAAGCATGTTGCTGATGATGATTTGTAATTTTCATTAAGCTAGTTGACGAGGCCTGTTGCTGGTGTATTTCAATGTAAATTCTCTTAACTTGACATTGTACCTACAATGAATTACATAGTAAGTACCTAATAACTGACATAGCCCGAAGAATTGCGAAACTTAAGTGGCAGTGGGCGGGGCACATTGCTCGCAGGACTGATGGCCGATGGGGTCAGAAGGTCCTCGAATGGCGTCCACGGACCGGGAGACGAGCTGTCGGTAGGCCTCCAACAAGATCTAGTAAAGATCGCGGGACCACGGTGGATGAGGAAAGCAGAAGACCAGTCTGAGTGGAGAGCCGCGGGGGAGACCTATGACCAGCAGTGGACGTCTTTCGGCTGACATGATGACCTAATAATGTATCTGTTTTCAGCAAAATTCCAAAAGTCAATGTTCAATCGAATCCTTACCTCAACACGCATGCAACGACCTAATAAATAAGTCATTTGTCAATATGTACTTGCGT
This sequence comes from Clepsis dumicolana, assembly GCA_963691665.1. Taxonomy (NCBI): domain Eukaryota; kingdom Metazoa; phylum Arthropoda; class Insecta; order Lepidoptera; family Tortricidae; genus Clepsis; species Clepsis dumicolana. The sequence goes on from CAVNVB010000202.1 coordinate 21,015, forward strand.
GTCCTAATTTTGCAAGATATAGGTATGCTATACATATACTGTAGCTGGATATAATAGTGTACTCTTGATTAGAGCAAACAATAATATTTGCCACGACAACTATGCACCATCTCCATACATGTTAGTTAGTTAGTGATCTATAGTTAGTTAGTTTATAATGCGGAAAACTTACCGCTAACTCACAAGTTAGTAACTAACGCAACTGTTACGTTTGAACGTATTTGCAGTTTACTCGTAAGCTAAAAGTCATAGCAAGCAATCGAAGTAAATACATAAATAAATAATTTAGAACATTAACATTGATTTTCGCCGTTCTTAAGCAAGACACACATTAAGATAAAATTTAATATTGGTTTCTTAAAAAAAACCGGACAAGTGCGAGTCGGACCGCGCACGAGGGTTCCGTACAAAAATTCGAACGCTTTTCCCCAGTGTTTTAAGTTGTCCAGTATTAGTAGAACCCTGCTCCTAAGCAAAATGTACGCAGTGTGGGCTCATCTTATATTGGTCTGTGAAATCTACAGACAGTCATAAATAATTAAGATTTTGACAATGTTCTGAGTGGTTGTGCTATAAGAGCTACCTTCATACCAAATTTCAAGTTTCTAGGACAACTGGAAGTATCCTTTAGGTTTACAGGGTACGGCAATTTGTATGGAAACAACCCTTTTGATTTTTTCACAGCTTGAAGGGACTGCAGGCTTGAATATTTGATATTAATTTCAGTAAGCTACCTTCACGCGTTCCAGAGAAAAAGGGTCTTGAAAGACAGACAGACAGACAGATGGACAACAAAGTGATTCTATAAGAGTTCCGTTTTTTTCCTTTCGATGTACGGAACCCTAAAAATAAACTAAACTAAATAAGCTGTGTATGTATTTTATAAGGTTGGCTGGTAGAGATCCCTTACAGGAATAAGCCCGCCTTTGTACTTTAATACGTTTTTTTTTTCGTAATTTATGTTTGTGTCCTGTTTTTTTAGTACAATAAAGTGTTTACTTACTTACTTACTGTGTTGAATGCTGCGTCAACAGCTAGTGTGAATGAGCCTTTATAAAGTGATGTGATTAGTGTAGTGTGCTACCCCACTTTTGACAATAATAAAAATGACGATGAAAACGAGGGTAGTTATGAGCCGCCGTCAGCTGCGCCGAGCATCCGCGCGAGCAGAGCCGCGGCGCGCAGTTTACGTCTCGCCACCGGCGTGGCGTGTGCTCCCAGAGGAAGGACTACGGATTAGTCCGAAACATGTCTAGCTATACTCGACTGACATACGTGAGTGATCCGTTTATTTCACAAAAATACTTGTTTTTTAGCTGACTCTACTTTTCGTTGTCTGGGCTTATGCAGGGTGTGTTTTCATGAACCCCTTTGAAGTTTTTATAGAAAAAAATGAATTAATAAACCAGCAGTGGGTGTCTTTCGGCTGACGTGATGATGATGATGATGAATAATAGTAGGTACCCTTAAGCTAAAGCCACCTCTTGTATAAATCTTTTGTCCCGTTCTTATACCCTTAATATTCATGGGAGAGCAATCACAAAACATGTCCTAGGCGCGGCCACATTTCTCACAGCGACGTGCCCCGCCCACGCGTGGACGGCGACATGGTTGCTTAATGGAGATCTTGATAGAGTCGGTTTTTATTAAGCTTGGTAAACGTAAGAATTTAAATAAGTATTGTTAGTACCGAATCGTCTATGTAGCAAAATGTCCACGACTTCAGTTGGTTGGTCTATGAAGCACTATCACGCACTATGTCCATTATGTAAATTAAAAAAATTCCGAAGATGCCTAATTTGTAACAACAAGACAAGTATGTAAAATGCTAAATAATTAAAAAGTCCAAAACGCAGATTACGTAATGTTGACCACAAAGCTGGGAACACCTATTTAAATAGCGCAACGACAAATACGTATGTCGTGTACGTATGTCACGATGTAAAGAGATTGAGTACCATAAAACTTGACTTGTTAATATAACTGGCCCCCTCAGATTTATGGACGTTCTTCTATTTCGTCACTATGCTACTTGGAGTAGGTAAACTGCTTTCGTTAAGATTTGTCAATTTTCTGTTTGGACGTTATGCTACACATGAACTAAAAAACAATTACTTTGCTTTTAGTTCATAAATATGGACCTCCGCAAAGTAACGCCTGATTCAATAAATTATTATGCTACACAGACTATTAATTGCTAATGGACGTTATATTAATTGGGTAAAATGCTAATTGGACGCCTGACGTTTCGCTTCCTGTGCCCTAAGCACGACTTGTCGAATCCTGCGTTACGTTACGATTATCGTATCGAGATCGAGAAATCTCATACTAAATTTTAGTTCCAAATACGCTCACGGGCGGGCGCTGTTCCAAACGTCATACAAACTCGTTATAGTTTACTATTCGATTTTACGTGACGCAGGATTCGACAAGTCGTGCTTAGGGCACTGATCAATTTGCGTCGTTGGTCATTTTTCTACTAGCCGATTCGATTCAGTACTAACACGAAGAAATTTTGGTTTGCGTTTGAGACTAATGTAGGTAATGCTGGAGGAGAATGAATGGCATACGTTGGATGGAACGAAAGACCAATGAGGCGAAGTATTGACAGTGGTTAACGAGAAAAGAACGATCCTAAATACTATAGAGAATAGACGCGGAAAAGTGACTGGGCATTTGATACGACAAGACAACTTATCGAAGACCATTTTACAAGGGAAAGAGAGGAAGAGGTCGACCTAGGCGAAGCTATATGGATCAGATAAAGGAGGAGCTGGGCCAGCTCTTACCAGCCATCGACCTCAAGATCCGAAATATCCGAAAAATATAACATCATCATCATCATCCTATTCCAGTCCACTGCTGGACATAGGCCTCCACTAATGAGCGACATAGCGCCCTGTCTTCAGCTCGCCGCATCCAGCATCTGCCCGCAGTCTTTCGCAGATCGTCATCCCAGGTGGGATGACCAGGTGGCCGGAGGGCGTCTTACACTAAAAATTGTGTAATTCTCTGAAGCTTAATGTATTGCATGGAGTTCATTAACGCAATAAATGACTGAATACTGATACTGGATGTAAAAATAAACAAAGCTAAATTATATTAAGAGAAGAACATTGGCTCAATAGAGGAAATTAGCGGCTGGTTTGAAGCTTATTACGCACAACAAAGGACCATACAATGCTTCGCCCGCTCCGCACACACAGTACCGTGTTACACAGTATTGCAACTGCTGACGTTTCATTGTGTTAAAAAGCGTTTTGGGCACCACTTTGCTCTTTTTACAAGCTTATTTTATATAACTTGCAATGTTCGTAATTTTTGTTCTGTGCGAAATTACTGCGTCGGAACTATAGCCCAAGCCTTCTCATTCTGAGAGGAGGTCTGTGCCCAGGATGTAAAAAAAGCCTGGTGATGATGTTATTCGTACGTATGTGAGTATGTAACATTAAAATTAGCAAAAATTTGGCATGCCCTTGTAAGTCCTGTGACTATACTAATAATCTGATAGTGAAATTCTGCGCCGTGTTTTATAAAGTTACAAGTTACAATTTACAAGCGGAAGTCTCTTTCTAATAAAAGGTGATAGAATGAGACTTCCGCTTGTAAATTGTAACTTGTAGCTTTATAAAACACGGCCCTGATGGTCAACAAACCTGACTTTCGGGGAGTGTTGTCTTAGAAAATCTTAGTTTAGACGAGTTATCCAGGGGACATCTCCATGGCAACGAGTGGCAACGAAAAGTTGATTGAACCTAAAAACAAAAAACTCGACTGCAAAACCATTGGGATTTTCTTAAATATTTTTCTAAAGTCGGTTAAAAAGTTGCCCTTCTGTCCTTCCTCCCTTGCGAACGTCAGCCGCACGGTATTTCTCTTTCCCTGCTATAATTCAGTGGGTCATTTGCACAATTGTTCTCTTATTACGAGTTTTTTAACGTGACGTCACTGGGGCATGCGCCGTTTGACGCAGGGTGTTGTGTTGCTAATCTTGCGGAACATGGTCTGCTTTTAATGGTGTTGTTAAAAAAGCACGGAGGGGCTTGTCAAAGTCGAGCTAAGATCTTGTTTAGTCAGCGTCAAAATTTGCTTACATATCACTTTTGTACCTTTTCGCTCTATGGCCGGATTGAGCGCGTCGTACGTGATTGGCAAGTGTGTTATTTTGTACCTTTTCGCTCTATGGCCGGATTGAGCGCGTCGTACGTGATTGGCAAGTGTGTTATTTTGTACCTTTTCGCTCTATGGCCGGATTGAGCGCGTCGTACGTGATCGGCAAGTGTGTTATTTTGTACCTTTTCGCTCTATGGCCGGATTGAGCGCGTCGTACGTGATTGGCAAGTGTGTTATTTTGTACCTTTTCGCTCTATGGCCGGATTGAGCGCGTCGTACGTGATTGGCAAGTGTGTTATTTTGTACCTTTTCGCTCTATGGCCGGATTGAGCGCGTCAAGTGTGTTATTGCGACAAGGTACAAAAGTGATGAGCTGCTTTTGACGCTGACTGTACTCAGTAGTCGCTTGTACAGTAAATTTGTTGATGAACCTTATTACAATTAGTACTTAATTAAAAACTATTTGACAGATGCAAATATTGTCAATGGTACAACGCGTTTCATTTAATTTTCGACTGTACATAAATGTAGGAAATCTCATACTCATAGAATAGGTAAGTAGTAAAATGTAATAAATTCTTATACATAAAAATACCTAAAAAAAATAGTGAATCAGCTGTGAAAAGGTCGAAATCAAATCGAAAACAATTGAGCAAACTGAACAAAGCCAGCCAATACCACTACACACAAGCATATCAAAATCACCAGACTTAGGCTTAACTCCAAACAAATTCGGAAAAACAACCAATACGTGTTAAACTAAAAACACAACCTTATATCATTGGAACACAGTACCAAAGTCTTTGGCAGTTATGTAGGGTAAAACAAACGGTGTCCACACAATGTGGGTTTAATCCCCGAGGCTCCCAGCGCCGTTTGGACTCGATTGATAGCACTTTATTTGGCACTTAAACGGGGGGATTTCTGGGTCTTAAGGAATTTCAGTCCGAATTGTACAAGTGCGCAATGGTAAAATGGTCGTCAAGATATCTTCTTGGCGAGGTTATGAGTTAGACGGAGAGTTACAGTCACCAGAAATAATACGTGACTATGGACAGCGCTGCAAAAATATCTGAAGGTAAACCTTCCACCTTGAAGGTAAAAAAATCATGACAACACTCGACGGCCTCGAAGATCTGATAGGTCTCCTCGCGGCCAGCACAAATAACGTTTTTGGGTAACGGCCTAAGAAGTCACTTAAAAATATTATGGTACTCCACAAAATCACATAGGTGGAATGTATTTATAATAATTATCTGAAATTGGCTAGTGTTACTAGTCTAATTTGAATGCAGCTATCTGACGCTTCTTGAAAACAGTGAATACTTATTAATAAGAGTTATGCACCTGAAGTATTTCGCTAAACTGTTTTTTTTTATCTCTTTTTCTATCCCTCTTTGCCTCTTTCCACCATTAGGAATATCCTCAAAGCAAATTGAAAGAACCTCGCGTAAGATACGAATAGTTCATTTCCGTCTCGTCAGGGTGACTCGTGTTCCCCGCTGATGGATGGGCGCCCGCGCGCAGACAGACATGAAACGTCCTAATTAAGTGCACATACTACGGCCGGAGTTAAACGAAAGTCACGTAATGCAGCTAAGTGAATAACTTTCAATATGTTAACAGCATTTATTTCTCGACGGCGAGTCTTCTCAGCTCATTAGGTATCTATCTATATTCTTCATTGTCAATTATTTTCCATATATATAAATAGGTAGGTAATGTGAGCTGGTGCCTACTTAGGCACGGCTGTTTGGGTAGATATAGCTCTAGTCACCAATGATTTTATCAGTTAAGATACGTCATATGCTCACAAGACAATCGAAAAACATGTTCCGAACTTTCACATTTGCGCGTAAGCTTGAACCTTATTTGAGAGAGATTGTGGCTAAAGATGCTACAATTTGTAGCATTTTTAGCGCTTCATTTTCGGCGTGCTGATGACATATCTACTTCTTTCTATATAGGTATTGTAATATCATTGCTAGTCACTGCTTCAAGGTGCGAGGGTCGTAAGAAGAACGACACTTTATGTTTTAAGCGATTTTTATTATGTTTTTTCAATATGCGCGAATACACGAGTTTTCGTCGAAGCCTACTGTCAGAGTGTCTCCCTTGTTTGCTGTCTCATTAGCCACCTTGCATTCGTCTTTCAAATAACGAACTACATCGGCAAACAGCGAGCGGCCTCTTTACATTACCTACCTAAATTAGAATAAAATTTGATTCGCTAAGTTGAAGGCTAAATGCTCTTTTGCATGTCATATTTTGAGTCTTGATAGAAGGGTCCATATTCAGGCATGCTTTGAGGATCGCAAAGCCTCTCAGCCAGCCAGTTAGTCAGTCTACCGCTGAATCGTGCGGTCCCAGAGGAAGGGAACACGGGCTAAACTCGACGTATACGCTTGAGTAATCTCTTTATTTAGTTTTTTTTTATACGACGAGGAAGGCAAACGAGCAGTGGGTCACCTGATGGTAAGTGATCACCACTGCCCATGAACACCCGCAACCCCGGGGTTTTGCAGATGCGTTGCCAACCCAGAGAGCTAAGATGAAATGCCTCTTGTGCCCGTAATTTCACCGCTAAGGAAACATTAACTGCTAATCTATTTCAGTGCTATTCCGCGCATCTTTTTAACAGTTAGTTTTTAAGTTGTTTTTGTTAATTAAGTGCTTGATTATTATTTTCTGTTTTGACTTTAAATGTATGTGTCGAATTAGTTTCTTATAAATTATGTTTTTTATAAACTCACAGAAACATGAATACAAAGAAAAAAATTAATAATCAATCGTGGCGTAGGGGAAAAGCATATGACCCGGAGTGTCGAGGATCCTGGTTCGATTCCCGGGGTTGGCATTTTTCTGTTTTTTTTCTGTGTATTCATGTTTCAGTGAGTTTATAAAAAACATAATTGATGTTCACGGGAAAACAGTAAAAATAAAAAATTGGAGAAAAAATATGTCAATCGTGGTGTAGGGGAAAAGCATACGACCCGGAGTGTCGAGGATCCGGGTTCGATACCCGGGGTTGGCATTTTTCTGGTTTTTTTCTGCGTATTCATGTTTCAGTGAGTTTATAAAAAATATAATTGATATTCACGGGAAAACCGTAAAAATAAAAAAATGGAGAAAAAATACAAAAAGATACTCCTACTGAGATCATAGTCTCTTATGAATATATTTTTCTTTCTTCGTTTCTTCTTCTATGCTGACACAGTTCTGTGTCCAAGCACTATATCAATTACGCCCTCCAAAGCTTAGCACGAAGACAGCATGACAATATTAGCTCAACACATGTGCTGCAAAGCCGGGCTTAACGCTCAGATTGAGTCGCCACTAAGCTTTCTGTCCACATGCATAAATTCAATCCTGAGTCGACTTTAAGTAATTAATTTGGGACACACGAATCTTTGGCTCACTTACATTGACTTACTAACATCATGGACTTTTTTTAGGTTTAATACAAAATTCACGAAAAATGTGTCCCAGTACAACACGGCATTTTTCGATGACAGCCATCTTCTAAACCGTAGGTACAAAAAATATGATCTATTTTTTTTATTGTTTATTTTTTATTTATTTATTAAGAAACAAATAAAATGCAAAGGTAACGCTTTATTATACCTTTAACAAAAACTATTTTAAACATGATCGGGTGTACCGTTTTTGAGTTATCGCTGAAAAACTGCGCTTCTCATCAAAAGGACGTAAGTGCCATGAAGATACGCCCTTTTCATCGGTACTGCATTTTGTTTGTAGTAACTGTTACGGAACCCTACATTAGGCGTCGCCCGATACGCTCTTGCCCAGTTTTTATTTCATTGGTTTTCTGAAACGAAACCCATTGTTCGTGCACAGAGGGTCGAGCACGACTTTACGAATGCTGCGTAACGTAATCTCGAATAGTAAACGTTGCCGAGTTTGTATGACGTTTGGAACAGCGCCCGCCCGTGAGCGTATTTGGAACAAAAATTCTGTATGAGGTTTCTCGATCTCGATACGATAACCGTAACGTTACGCAGCATTCGTAAAGTCGTGCTCGACCTTCAGTACCTTAATAAAAAAAAAATACTGGTCAAATGTTTCGCTTATGTACTCGCGAAGTTAAGCACAAATAATGTACATAAGGCAATAAATAACGAAGCCACGCCAAACTCGCCCAAACTTGGTGCAGGTAATTTTGGAACAATATTCCTGATTCTCGCTCCTCATGACAAGAGTTACTACGAAGTCTACGAGTTTATCAAACAAACTGTTAAATCTGTTAATACTTAATCTAAATGGCTTAGAGATGTGTATAGTCTCCAAGGGTCAATTTCAACTAAATTTAAAATCAACAGAGGTGTAAAACGCCTCCACGGTCAAATAATGAGTATAATAATTCACAAAATACACATAATAATGTTTTTCTGTAATCTCCTTATACTGTTTAGTGGTTTTCAATAAAGGCTATTTGTATTGTATTGTATACATAAAGTATGTATAATTGGTCTCCAAATGTCAGATAACAAAAAAATATGAAATATGCATTTCATGTCATCATGTCAGTTAAATAAAATATCATTTATGTCAATTATATATATATATAAAATATAATTAAATACAAATTAGTAAAAATCCCATGATATTTATTTTATTTATTTATTTGTACGCAGCGGACAACGGCAACAGAGCCAGACACCATACACGAATATCTCCGAGACGCAGCCAAGTCGCATTGATGTCCTAATTATCTTCTGGACCTTACGTAGGTAATTGTTCTTATTGTATAAATTTGGGTATAAATATGCGTGGGTATAATTATTATAACTCTAGATACTACCTAACTACAGGTAACAACAAATCGACCGCTGAACTTACTCAAAGTGGCTGCGGTTATTGACAAGCTGTGGTGTATTGATTAAACCACAAACACTATTGACAAAAATGTTAACAAAACACTTTACCACAAACCGCAGCTTACTACAAAGTTTTGATACGTGTCAGCTACAGAAGCATCAGAAATAGATCACACAATTCGTATGGCATCCACTTTTCTAGAGTCTCAATAGACTGAGCTCAAAAGAAGGTTTACCATTTATTTCTGAGGCCCGAGTATGTACGAATATTCAACACCTGCGTAACGTAATCGAGTTGTAAACGTTATCGAGAAATTTGTATGACGTTTGGAACAACGCCCGCCCGTGAGCGTATTTGGAACTTAAATTTAGTACCTATGAGGTTTCTCGATCTCGATACGATAACCGTAAGATTACGCAGCATTCGTCAAGTCGTGCTCGACCCTCAGAAGCCGGGGTCTCTTGATCGCAACGCACAACACAGCGGTAAGGGTAACACCATATTGAACACGGACAATTATATAAGAAACGTCGAGAGTGGTCAGAGCGTCTAGTGTAATCAATGGCTAAAAATAAGTCTCTATCGCGTTTTCGTTAAGGGAGTCAAATAGTATGATTCAGTGGTTCATCGTTCAATTATCGCAGGCACTCTAACTCATACCTAATAACCAAATACTTTGGCGGTGTTCGGAGGGGTGAGGGGGGGGGGGGGGGGAGCGACGAAATCCAACATTCCTATTTAATATTTTTAGAATACAAGCCTTCGCTTTAGACGAGTTCCTATCGAGATTGAGGCCTGAACCCGTAGTACCTCGCACATATGAGAAAAGTTGCTAACTCATTTACCAAGTTGGGTGATTTTTTCGTCATGTCGGCATCAGGTATGAATATATGGCGTACTCACACGATTCCCCCATAAAATGGGTATTGATGAGCGAGGTGAACTAAACTAGCTAGGTACAATGAACTCTTTCCCCTCTGCCAAAAAAATGAGATAATTCTGTTCATGTTGTACAGGGTAAAGGCTGTTCAATTACGTATCCTCAAGCCTCGAATTCAACTTTATGTCGTAACTGGGCAACGTTAATTACTTTTTATTGATTTTTTAAATTCAGGTTTCCTCAGATGTCGTCATATCAATTGTAAAGTCGCTAATCTGCATTAATGCTAGAAATACGAAAATTTAACAGAATATGCATTCCCACATTAGAACCACTTGGCATCAAATCTCACATTTTGTTCAAATTGGAGATTCGACTTTGCCATCAAGGTGACGATGTTTCCATGGTTATGTCGATCTATTAAAAACCCCCATAGACAACATGTTTTACTGTTTATGTACAAATAACGTGTAGCTCTTTAGAACACGACTTTTATCACTTTCATTCCTTGCTTCCAACAGCGATCAGGAATTAAAAGCTTTGAGGTTTTGCTTAGTGTACAAAAACTTCGGATTTGGTAGACTCGAGTCTGACGTCGATTACACAAGTTTCTAAATTGTCTCGGTGCTTCCGTTTTTCACGTTATGATTTTAAAATTTATTGGTGGAAAACTACAGTTGCCACGGGCCACGAAATTTTCACATAAATATTTGAAACAAACACGTAAAACAAAGAGCTTTTAAACGTCTTTCTCTATGATCGTGTGGGCTCAAAATTTCATAGAATCCTCCGACAATGGCGTCTAAACAGAAAATTCATTAAATTAACGACTACCTTTAAACGCAGTCGAAACGAAGGAAATCATTAGCATTTTCTACAATGGGATGGGGACTCTGGAGCGCGTAGTGATGGGGGAATGTTAATAGTTGTCGATGTTTGCGTTGACGCTGTAGTCATAGTAGTTGGCGTCATACGTTTTCGTTCCGTGTGTATTATGATAATCTGAACATATAAAACAGAAACGTGACTGACTGACTAATCTATCAACGCCCAGCCCAAACCCCTGGACCTAGAAAATTGAAATTTGGCATAGATATTCCTTTTATAATGTATGCCTGGGATAAGGCGGGATTTTCTGAAATGTAAACTGGATAGAGAGTTTTGCCACGGAGGCGAAGCCGCGGGCAAAAGATAGTAATTATTATGATCAATTTGCAGTAAAAACAAAAAATAAACGAATTCTTTCAAATGGAGCATAATGTAACTTGGTGCGTCAAGAAATATATGGTGCATGATGGGTATGAATAATTCTTTGATAATCAGATGAAGTGTGCTTAGAAGCAATCTAAACATACTTGCGTTGACAGTGATTCTGACCGTTGAGCCTCAAAGATGCTTTGTGCATTGGTGATCGAAGAAGTGCCAAAATAATACTTGTTACATTTGTTTTTTGTTTCTTGTTGTTTACATAAAATCGGCGAGCGTGCAATGTTACACTGCTGCTTAAAAGCCAAGCACACTTTCGTGAATAAAGAGTTAAGCGGCAATGTATAAAATGTTGACATTTCATTTATTTATATCAGTCGAAGCAAAATCGCAAGAGCGTGCCATATTTTTGTCTTGGATTTAGTATGAGATGATGGGTCCTTGTGCATAAAATGTCTGATTGCTTCACCAAATATCAAATGACTTAATTTCCTAGGTCCCCAAGAAAGTATCTACCTACGTAGTATGTAACCACAGTCTATACAGTCGTCCGACGAAGGCCTCTAGACAGGTCAATCGTGCGGGGGGGTGCGGGGTGCGGGGCGGGCAGGGCGAGCCCCCTTGCATACGCCGCCACTGCCCGATTAGTTAAGAACTTTCGCCCTCCTTGGTGCTTTGGCCATGCGGTTGCGGTGTCGGCATTTACGCAAACATCAAAGGCGTCGGACCACTGGTAGGTATAAGCTCTTTACACTGTGATGTAACCATCGACAGACTCCCATCGACTCTTCCCCGCCCGGACTCGAACCCCATACAGTGTAATTGCTCGGCCACATTTCGGGGTGGAGCACATAAATTACACCTTTTATACGTTCCCGATGCCTGCGATATTGCTATCATTAACCTTTTTACTTTCAACATTCTGTATTAAATGAATTAATGAATGTCAATATCATAAAGTCATTTTGTACTCGTAAAGTCTATACACAATTTTTATCGTGCTGTTTCCTAAAACAATGATTAAGTATAGACATAGTAGAAAAACCTTTCCCACGGGCCATTCAAAAATCAATCTTATGACAATGTCATAAGCATTTTGACAGGGGAAAGCTTTTCTCAATTTAACTGTACTATTGTATTGGACAAAGTCTACAGTGCTGGTTGCTTTTCTTTTCAGTTTCCCGTAGACAAAAGCAATTGTCAAAAAAATATCTGTCACATCACAGATAGTATTGCTTTATTGCTCCAAGAAAAATAATGGGATAGGTTTTTTTTTACAAAAAGTGACAAGCATTTGATTCCTATCCCACGATTCCCACGTGTTGGAAAGTGAAGATGAGGCCAAGGTGCAACTCACTGATTTAGTAAAAGCCTACTTTACTCTAGCATTGTAGACCTAGATTGTATCTGTCCGAAAACACAGACGATGGAGTGAATTTAATTTCTTAGCAGTATATAATGGTAACAATCATTAATCGGTGTCAACCTGATGATGACTCTAGCCATGAAAGCAATAAGTTAGTCAATCCGAATCCCATCTTGAGTTACAACCCGTATTTCAACAAGTAAAACAATTATTATATGAAATCATAAGGATTCAACACACGTTCATCCAGTTGCAACAGCCATTCAGCGCTTTAACTAGAGCTCGTTCGAACAAGTTAGCGAGTTAGTTCACCCTTGACAATAGAGTTGTGTTCACACATTTTTCAACACTTTGCTCGATCTAAAACATTAATATAGCGACTGTACCTCCTCTACAACGTAACTTCGAATTTACACTATTAAGATAAATTGTCTTAGTTGCATTTTATATTGCAACGCTCGATTAAGATTCGTTTCATGACCTCGTTGTGTAATGTAACTTACACAATATTTATTAATTAAATGACATTAGAATTGTTGTTGTAGCCTAGCAGTGGGCCTCCCATTTTCATTTCTACCTTGTAGTAATAATAAAAGAACAACAGTTCCTATCTAGGAAATAAGACTAAAGCAACTCAGTTTCTTTTTATTTTCTTTTTTTAAAAGAAAGAAAGAAAATGTTTAAATGCGTAGGTAACAGTACAGAAAAAACATTATAAATAACGTATCAGCAAAATACACCAAAAAGGTTGCCGCTCAGCATGACATGTGTCATGACTGGAATGTCTGACGCTGGTTTTCAGGGCAATCAAACAGAAACTTGCAAAATCTTCAATATTTTCGTTGCAAAGACCCATGTCTTAAAACGGCTACGGCTACGCAACTTAGCTAAAAACCTTTCTGTTTTAATAAAATGCGTTCAAATTGGTCCTTTCACTTTAAACACTCCTCATTGACTATAGATAAACTATATTTATTAATTTCTTATTTTTCTTAAAAAACAAGAAAAACACTTTAAAAAAATTATAATTCAAAAAATCGTGAAAGAAACATTCAATTATTTTAGAATTTTCAACCCCACTCCTCTGTCTTGCTTAAAAGTCAAAGATACTAATCTCACCACAATTCTACAAAGTTACCAATGGTATAAATTTCGCTTTTGTACCTCTCATCTACGGTATGCAGTTCAACCAGCCCTCAAACCGCATTAAAACGCATCCCCTCTCCCTTCTGCATCACGGATGTCAAAAATAAACAACGCAGTTGATTGTTATGCAAAGTTCGTACCTAAATAGTTGTCAATCCTGGCAGCCATCGCCGTTTGACGTCGGCACGCGCGTTACGCTTCGTTACGCGTCTTGCTGGACCAACTTAGGGTGTTTACATTGTACGGGGGCCGCTGCAAGTTGCAGAGTTATATCTTTGTTGGAATCTTGCTAGGAGGTTACCTTTTACCCTTGTCGGTTACGACATCATTGTACTTCAAGATCACGAAGTTATTGTTCAAACAAAATACGCAAGAGATAGTTATGTAATTTTTTTTTTAATAAGATACCTATGCAAATGTCACTCCTTAAGTCTTACCATTCTAGTAAGTAGTTGTTTATTTTCTTAGAAATAAATATTAAAACTAGACAATTATTATTATGCGGACCAATCAATGGATTATTCAAATTGGATAATGCTTAAGATATTAGAATAGAAAGGACATACAACCATATTTTCCGCTTTTTCTTAGTGAGCGTATTAAAGAACTAAAATGTTTCGACTTCATCTTCATTGGCAAACAGTAACTGTTGACAAACTGTAACTACACAGTAAACAAAATACCCCTTACACGCCGTTCAGGCGAACTATAATGTGCTTCCAAACTAATTTTATCAACAATGCGATGTGATTCGGCAGACTAATTACAGTGTGGTCACCGCAGTTAGAGCATTAATCAAGATAACCATCTATTGGCCTGTGATTGGACGAGGAGTTATGAAAATTAGTGTTTACCACTTAACTAGAGTGAACACAATTACAACTTTGACCAGAGAACAATTATTGTATTTTACTGCTTCTTTTATTTTAATACATACAGTTACGTCTATTCAAATAGACCAAATTTTACTTCTTTGAAAATTTTCGTCATCATGAAATTAGTCTCCCACATCCCTCCAAAATATGGCTCGGATTGTGAAATAAAAAAACAGCAATTTTAATTTAGTTTCAGTTTTGAAAATAATTGGCGGTGGCATACTGAAATAGTTCGGCTTATAATATCAAACAATACCAACCTAATTACTGTAAATCAGCTACTTCGCACATAGTACATAATCCATATGACAAGTGCCTCAAACGTCTGACGCGATTACAAAACAATGCTCATCACAGAGTCTTCTCCACTCTCAACAAAACGGTTTAAACGCGTAGCAACACAAAGTAAAATCAACTAAGACTTAGGGATATTACAGTTCAAAATACCTTCTCGGAAATCGCTGACTTGTAACGTTATGGATTACACCGTCAGATCATGCCTGTGTTTTAGGGCTTAGGGAGCCAATCTGCATTGATCCCTGAGTCTTCGTATCAAAGTTTCCTGTTTCAACTGTTGTATAGTTGATTTAGACATGCGTACAGACAGACAATGAGTGACAATATGGCGTGAAATCTATTAACGAGGGCTTATCACGCTCGTTGTCTGATTTCGGCTTCGTGATTATCTAATTGCCTTCGGTTTCGCTGAAGTCAGTTCGTTACACGCGTATGAAGTCAATGCGGTTAATTTCACTCATTTCCCTTTTTTGTGTGGAGTTAATTTCTCAATTAACTGTCTAGAAATTAATATGCAGGTTCACTTCACTTTGAATTTCGTACTTAAACACACACTTGGTAAGCACTTACATTTACATACAATAACTACAGAGGCGTCACCGCCATGTCCGTGTATTTCGTGCGTAGGTGACCTTGTGCGACGAACTGATTCAAGCTGAGCCAAAGTACCTGCATCTCAGCGGTCTGCGGTCCGCTTTCCACACACCGCGCGCCCCGCGCTCGCCCCCGCACGCGTCCCGAAATGCACACATAGGCCGCGAGGTCGTTTACTGGAAACAAGTGTCAGTGTCGTTTCCCTTTACGTTATTATGTACTATTCTTTGCAATAAAATTTGACGCTTAAACACAACGAGAGAAGATCACAAAAACAAACTCAAGTTACCAATGTGTTATTTATTAAATAACATATTTATTTACACAACACAAAATAAGTAGGTACCTACATGACAATAAATAAAAACCTTAATCTTTTATTTGATAATTCTGATTCCAAGATACGAATAGCTCATCCAAACTTAGCTTAAAGAAATGTTCTATGATTTCCAAAATGTTAAATTAAAAGAGACCTTATCAAAAACTTGCAATTGTCGAAGATTTTTAGGAACAGACAATTTTGCCCGATGGTCACATGTCTGTCTTACTAAGCATCAGCCCAACCACTCGATTCCAATTCAGTCCGACCACAACACGCGAACTGCTAACAACCGAACTACCAATTTCAATTGATCACGGACTCTATTCACATGGGGCTCAGGGTAGCTTAATTCCATTGTCTTTCAACTTTTCAGTTCTGTAAGCTAGGTTGAGTCAGCACTGAAATATTGCTTCTCTACCAGTTTGACGTTGATAACGTTGCTTTGAGTAAGCTGTATGGATGGGTTGGGTTTAATTGGGGAATTTAAATTTTCACAGATATTTGACCTGGAGACCCTATACATCTCCTGCTCAATTAAAACGTGCCAGTAAAGTAGTGTTCTGGTTTTGCTGTTCTAATAATTACTTTTTACACTTGTTTCTAAAATGGGTTTTTTTTTCTCTCTTAATCTTTTAATGACAGAGTGAGGTTTCTTTGTGTGATTTGTCTGTGGTTACGTATTGTAAGAGCTAATGTAACTTGTTTTTAGAAAAAATGACTTTGTGCCAAGTTTCTTGCGGCGCATTCATCTTGGCAATCATGGTCTTTCCGAAAGCGCTGGTAGACACAAAAAAATGACGTGTAAAAGAGCATTCAACTGCCTATTTGCTGAATAAAATTTTGTATTTTGAATTTTGAATACACTATTTTCTTTAGTATATTATTCAGTTTTAGTAAGAACAGACGTCCGTTTATTACATGACAAGCTCTATCATGTTGATGCATGCCTGTTTTAGTTTTAAATTTTGTTTTCAGAAATACGCCGAGACCTCTAGAACAGTGTTGAGTATTTTGAGAAATTGCATAATTATGGTCTGATAGAGGCTCTTATTGGCACAATTATGGTTTGGTACCTTTAAGTACTTAAGCATTAAAAAAAAAATTTAGTTGCGTGTCAAAATATCAGTGCCCTAAGCACGACTTGTCGAATCCTGCGTCTCGTAAAATCGAATAGTAAACTATAACGAGTTCGTATGACGTTTGGAACAGCGCCCGCAAATTAAGTATGAGATTTCTCGATCTCGATACGATAACCGTAACGTAACGCAGGATTCGACAAGTCGTGCTTAGGGCACTGTATGTTTATGTCCAAGTCGTATTTTGTCAAGTTACCCATCTTTATCTTGATACCACATAGTGTTTCATAATTCCTTAGCGAATAGTATTATACACTACAGAGTGTACAATCAAACGACCATTGAAACTATTTATGCACTATCGATTTCTCAATATTAAGCCGAATTTAGACCTGCAAGAAAAATCGAGTAAGTTGCAATACATTGCGGCGTTCGACCGCCCACTCCAAACCCGTTCGCTTTACAGCCTCGCAGTGTATTGCAACTTGCACGATTTTACTTGCAGGTCTAAACTCTACTTAAGGCTATTAATTTCTCAGTACATAAAAAACTACAGCAGCCTCTATGACTGCACTGAGCACCCCTAAAACACATATTTCCCAAAATCTAATTATTTCCTCAAAGGGTGCTTCCCTACCCCCATACCCATTTAATACAAAACCACAATTAACACAAAAGCAATTTAATAATAGTGATTGAGTAATGTGCTTTGTGACGATAATCACAATTAGTGCCTGATTCTGCCGCTTGGTGGCGCTGTTATCGAATCAGTTGACGGGTTGTGATTTTAGCGTTTTATGAGATTAGGGCTGTGGAATATGGAATGACGAAATTGTGAAAGTTTTTTTTTCATGTTGTAATATTGGTTTTTACTATTTAGGAAGTTTGGTAAAGACTCCTAATAGAGAAATATCTTTCCTGGAAGATGTTATATCGGACCAAAGTCCGAAGGAAGAGAATTGGAAGAGAATTATGCAACAGACTTATAGGCAATGATGGCTTATTGTCGTGGGTTCAAACCCCGGCTCGCACCTCTGAGTTTTTCGGAATTTTTGTGCGAAATTACATTTGTAATTTATCATTAGCTCTTCGGCGGAGGAAAAATATCGTGAGGAAACCTGCACACTCCTGTGAAGCAATTCAATGGGGTGTGTGTAAAGTTCCCAATCCGCACTGGGCCTGCGTGGGAAATAAAGCTCAAGGCTGGTGATGATGATGATGCAACAGACCTTAGAAATTTCGAACATCACTTAGAAGTTACTATATAGGTATTCGATAGCTAGGTGGCGCTGGGAGTAGCTCCAAGTTCTCCTACTGGATGACAGATGGCGCCAAGCTATCTTTTTCAAAACCATAACTAGTAGGTGGATATATTTCCAATTAACTCTCGGTGTCCAAAAAAAATAAACGGCTAAAAGCAAATAGGTAGTAATTTAAGCCAAGTCCGGCAAAAACGTTGATCCTCACGAAAAATGGCCGACAGTGGAGGGTCCCTGTATTTCTTTTAAGCCCTCTACGCAAAAAAGGGGGTTAAGGGTGACGACCGGATAGCCTAGTGGTCAGAGACCCTGACTATGAAGCTTGAGGTCCCGGGTTCGAATCCCGATCGGGGCAGATGTTTGTATGATGAATACGAATATTTGTTCTCGAGTCTTGGGTGTTTAATATGTATATAAGTATGTATTTACCTATATAAGTATGTTTATCCGTTGTCTAGTACCCATAGTACAGGCTTTGCCTAGTTTAGGACTAGGTCAATTGGTGTTAATTTGTCCCATGGTTTTTTTTTTTTTATAAGTTTGAGCTGCGTATCTGTGTATTGGTGTATCTGTGTATCTGTCTATAGCATCATAACTCCCAACGTGATGGACCGATTTGGTTTGACTTATATTGACGACCGGATGGCCTAGTGGTTAGCGATCCTGACTATGAAGCTTGAGGTCCCGGGTTCGATTCCCGGTCGGGGCAGATGTTTGTATGATGAATACGAATGTTTGCTCTCGGGTCTTGGATGTTTAATATATATATAAGTATGTATTTATCTATATAAGTATGTTTATCCGTTGTCTAGTACCCATAGTACAGGCTTTGCCTAGTTTGGGACAAGGTCAATTGGTGTCTATTTGTCCCATGGTATTTATTTATTATTTTATTTATTTATTAAATCGAAAGCTAGGTTAATCGAAATAGTTCTCAGCTGAGTTTCATCGAAATCGATTCACCCGTTTTTGAGATGTAAGATGGTGGTAGCGATGGACGGACCTCGCACCCTCGCCTCCTACCACCCGCACTTACTCGCTAATCCTGCCGCTAAGCAGCAGTGTTTGCACTGTTGTGTTCCGGTATGGAGAGTAAGACAGCCGGTATAATTACGGGCACAAGAGGCACTTCATCTCAGCTCTCTAGGTTGACAACGCATCTCAAACCCCCCAGGGTTGCGGGTGTCTATGGGCAGTGTTGATTATTTACCAAATGATGATCCAGTTGCTCGTTTGCCTTCCATGTAGTATAAAAAAATAGACATAATGAAAACGGGATATTGACTGCGATTAGTTAGTTTAGGTTTGATTAAGTAATCGCGGTATTAACCGGATATTAATCCCGTTTTCATTACCTACGTCTTATATTACGGCAAAACAAAAAGTGCAAATTATAACAAATTATTACTAATTATATGGGTCATCTGGCATGAAATAAAGAATTTTTATTTTGTTTTGTTATAATTAAATTCCACAATTCTCGCCGAGCGGGTTACTCGAGGCAACCGCTCCTTGAAAACACTAAGATATCCTCAAATCCTCAGTATTAGCATAGTTAAAACTTCCGGAATATCCACATTGTTGCTTTGTCTGTCCGTCCATTCTTCCCGAGTAATTGGACTCTTTGCTTAACTTAACTGGAATTTGCGAGACCATGTTGTTTTAGTGGAAATTATTTTGAACAAGTAAATTTTCTAGCGCTCAAGGAGTGTAAAGAAATATTTAAAGTGTTTTAGCTAAAGGAGAACCGAGGTACACTTTGTACCTAAACGTAGCCTACGGTGGGTGGTTTTTTAGTATTAAGCAGAGGATCACTGGTTCGCGTCCTAGCTCGCGCCTTTGCGTTTTTCGGAATAATGGTGCAAAATTACACGTTATAACACACTATCTGTTGCCCGCGACTGCGTCCGCGTAGATTTCGGTTGTCGCTATCCCGCGGGAACCATAATTATAATTTTCCCGAATAAAAAGTAGCCTATGTTATTCCTCAATATTCAAACTATTTTCTTATCAAATTTCTTCTAAATTGGTGCAGTGGTTTTCCCGTGAAGAGGTAACAGACAAACAGACAGAGAGACAGTGTTACTTTCGCATTTTAGTATTAGTTAGGATTAGGATTATGCATTATGAGCTTTTCGGTGAACGGAAACATACTGAACGAACCTGCACCACAGAACTACATCGGGATAGAAGGAAGAGTTCGACGATTTGTATGGGAACTGAGCATGAAACATTTTGCGTAGCACTGGCATTGACATCACAAGTGTAGTAGGTAATTTAGTGAGAAAATCCCTCGTTAACAGCTTCAACTTTTTTGGTGGTTTTTAAACCAATACCATTTATATCTTCCCAAGCGTTGTCATCTAGTTTACATTCCGAAAATACGCGCCTAAAACATCATTTAAATAGATCATACTATCACAAAGCATTAAACCCCGGACGACACCCGACGCGCAACGCGAGCGCAAAAACCCCGCACAGTGACGCGCGGTTTTTTCGCGGACAAAACGCGTACTAAATCATAGCGCGGGCAAAAGGTAATTCCGGCCCACTGTGCAATATTTCACAGCTCCGACCGCATCAGTAATAATTTTTCAATTAAAATATTGTTTTCGCTCGCGTGTCGACTCGGTTTATGGGGTTTTGGAAAAATAATTTGAATGTGGCTATAAATTTTATTGTAACTTTTTCATAGGCGTCATACAATGGCGTCGGAAAGGGTTCTGTGGGATTGAATGATTGTTTGAGGGCACCCTTTTGGGTATACCGTTTAATTAATCTCGATTTACGTGTGTTACCATAGTACATAAATCGGGTCTGAGGGTCGAGCACGACTTTTCGAAACCTGCGTCACGTAAAATCGAATAGTAAACGTTGTCGAGTTTGTATGACGTTTGGAACAGCGCCCGCCCGTGAGCGTATTTGGAACTAAAATTTAGTATGAGGTTTCTCAATCTCCATACGATAACCGTAACGTTACGCAGCGTTCGTAAAGTCGTGCTCGACCCTCTGTAAAGTGTTTTGGCTTTGCTGTGCTATTATTTTATTCTGTAAGTAATATTTTCATTTTTATTATCTGACTAGCTGTCGCCCGCGACTTCGTCAACGTAGATTTCCGTTATCGCTATCCCGCGGGAACTGTACAATTTTCCCGAATAAACAGTAGCCTGTGTTATTCCCCAGTATTCAAACTATCTTCGTGCCAAATTTCATCTAGATTGGTGCAGCGGTTTTTCCGTGAAGAGGTAACAAACAGACAGACAGAGAGACAAGGAGACAGAAAGACAGAGAGACAGAGTTACTTTCGCATTTGTAATACTAGTCAGGATTAGGATGATTTAATAAATAAATAATAAATAAATATCATGGGACAATTGACACCAACTGACCTAGTCCCAAACTAGGCAAAGCCTGTACTATGGGTACTAGACAACGGATAAACATACTTATATAGATAAACACATACTTACATACATATTAAACATCCAAGACCCGAGAACAAACATTCGTATTCATCATACAAACATCTGCCCGACCGGGATTCGAACCCGGGATCTCAAGCTTCATAGTCAGGGTCTATAACCACTAGGCTATTCGGTCGTATTTAGTGAGTTTTTTCATATAATTAATTTGATGAGAACTACTGTAACTTTTTCTAATGACGTTGTATCAGGTTTCTTGCGGCGCATACTTCTTCACTTGCAGCCATGGTTTTTTTTAAAGTGCTGGCAGGCTCAGGAAAATGTCGTGTAGAAGAGAAAAATATTTATGAGTGCCAACTTAAAAAAAATTAATAGGGTAGCTGACTGATGTCAAAATAAAATCATTTTACGAATTTGGCGGGAAACCGATGAGAGTGGATCGTGTCGTTAATTGAATTTTAGTTTCTGTGCTTAATGTTGTTTGGTGGATAATAAAGATAGTGTATTATACAACAAATTGACGTGAAAGTGCCCAGCAAATGAAGAATTCAAGTGTAAACGCGTATTCCCTCTGTTTGTGACCCCCAAATATCCGCCGGCTGCTGCTCGCCGTAGCTCGCCGTAAAGTACACTATCGCTTTACGGAAGGCATGAGCAGTTGACAGGACGTGACTAGGACAGACTGACACAACTCTGACGATGACAGGACTTTAATATACAGAAATTTACAAAACACATCAGACGTGGCAGTTCCTTTGCCTATCCCTTATGGGTGAATTAAAAAAAAAAACATTTTACACTTTCATCTATCACGCTTCCGAAAATACTCATACAAAACCGATGCCTCACTTACTAGGTACTGCAATTGAAACGATTTAATTTAACAAAGACTAATAAAAGAAGGCAGTTCGATCACTAAAAATAAGCGTAATTTTTTTTTTTTTATACAACGAGGAAGGCAAGCGAGCAAGTGGGTCATCTGATGGTAAGTGATCACCACTGCCCATAGACACCCGCAACTCCGGAGGATTTGCAGATGCGTTGCCAACCTAGAGGGCTAAGATGAAATTCCTCTTGTGCCCGTAATTACACCGGCTGTCTTACTCTCCACACCGGAACACAACAGTGCAAGCACTGCGGCAGGATTAACGAGTAAGATGGTGGTAGCGATCCGGACGGACCTCGCACAAGGTCCTACCACCCGCGTAATAAAGGCCCGGCCACGTTTTTTAAATACGTTTGCAAAAAAACTATCTTTTTGCACGATAAGTAGCCAAGTACTGTTATGTAGGTATTAAAAATTATAATAACGCATAAGTATAATTGAATTGAGAATTGAGAAACGCTTTGACGTGTCAAAGTGCTTATGACATTGACATAGTATTGATTTTTGCCTGATCTGAGGTTAGGTAATAACCTAACCTAAGTGTAGGATAATAAACTGGGTCCCGCGACTCACCGCTACAATCATCCAGCCGCCGCCTCCAAGGGTCCTGGTAGAAAATCGGGGTTTGTCGGCAAAGTACACCACAAAGAATCTCCAGTCTATTTAATCAACACATATAGGTCCACAGGTCACGTAAACACTATCATCCAATGTTCAGAAAGGGGATTTAAAACCGATGGGAATCACAAACACAGGAGCAACGTAAATTTGCCCGTTTTCGCGCCGCACCACGCTTAGCCAACTGGTAGCGGGCGGCATCGGCGGCGACGTGTCCAGAACACGCCGGTTCTGGCGCTCGTGTCGCGCCAGAACCATTTCCCAAGGATTATGGATGCGTTCCGATTTACACGATTCATCGCAGACCCAGTAAATAAGAATGAAATAAAACGAATGCTACCAACCAAATTGTGTCACCTTATGTATAAAAACACGAAAAGAATATTCAATCTAACAAAAACATCTCTATACTGTTCCGGTACGGAACACTAAGTATTACGTAACACGGTTGGTACTCTACGGTATTTTTCCTACAAAAAGATTCCTGGAGTCTCATTTTCGTAGGTGGCGGGTGAAGCGAGTATTTCATGTAACTAGATCCATACAAATAAATAGATTAGCTGTGTCAGCAACGTAATTAGCTAGATGGAGGTAAAGATTAGTTCAGCAATATTAAGGCAAGGAATATGATTTTACCTTGTATAATATCGTTAGAGGGCTTAGAATTATACGAGATGAAAGCAGGAATTATTACAAACGGGACGGGAGCTTGATTAAAGGTCATACTTTAAAACATAATCACTGAAACAAAGCTGAATCAAGAATGCCAAAAAACGCGAATGTGGTAAAACATATTTTTCTGGTTTGCTCTGTATTCTTCGTATATTTGTATTCGGGAAAACCGTAAAAATTAAAAATACAAAACCACAGTTAGGTACTCTATTTAACTGATAGCATGATTAAAGCTTACTAAAACTCCAGTCAGTTGTTACTCAAGTTTAGTTTTGGCAAAATACTGGAATTAAATACATTTGTGCTCACGTCTGATGCACTTTACAGCTTGTGTTGATGGCTTACCTGAAAAGAAAATGTAATTTTATTAATATACTTTAATTGGTAATTTAATTATAGAAAACAATATAGATTAAATGTATAGCTAAAAACAACCAGGTTCAGTTAATAATCTGACAAAGTGCTATTGTTGTGAGAACTGACCTGTAACCCTATTATCCCAAATATACAAAAACAAACTCTTTGAAAATAGCTCACAATGCACACTTAGGACCAAGGCAACATTATGAAATATTTTGGAGTTTCCATGACGGGACTTCAACCAGGGGTTAAGCAAATGAACACCCCTCTAAAGTTTTTATTTTGGAAAAAAAAGAACATTTTACCATGTATGTATGTATACATTCATTGCCTCCGCCATTGCCATTGGGTTCCGCCGGATGGATATAGATGCAGAGGCCGACCGAGGAGGAGATGGCGGGATGACTTCGACGCATTTAAAACGGGTTGGAAGGAACTTGCCGTTGATAGAGACGAGTGGCGAGGGGAGGGGGAGGCCTTTGCTCAGCAGTGGGATACTTTAGCAGGCTAATTAAAAAAAAACCGTTTCTCAATAAGAAAACTTCACAGAGGCGCTCACTGAGATTTGCTCAACCCGCGGCTGAAGTCTTAACTGGTTTATTAAAACGGGTTTGAACGTATGAGGTGTCATTGGATTCGTCTCAGTTGTGAGAGTGACATAGGGTATATAGTTTCCCGGATTTGCAGTCGAGTTTTCTGTTTTTAATTTAAAGTTGGTTATGTTATTAAATTACGATCATGATCTAACGGAGTACCTGGCGTAAATTAAAAATAAAACTAAAAAGGGTAGTTTGGAATTTATTAAAAAAAAAGGGTAGTTTAGAACTTACATAAAAGGGTAGTTTGGAACTTATAAAATATTAGTGGGTACGTTGGTTATGTCATTAACTAAATTGAGTATGTGGTTTACATATGTCAGTAGTGGAAGTGGTGGCATGTTGAGCGGTTGTTGTTGTGCTTCGTAAATGGCCTCGTGGAGAGTGCCGAAAAGCGTCAGCGTTTAGTATAGTGGTGGTGGTGATAGTTGGGTCTGTGTGGCATGTGTTGATTTGTGTAACAGTGGAGGCGGAGGTGTTGCATGGAAACATGCATTTGCCGCACAGATATAACTATTTGTCATTAGTGGTCGCGGGTGAGCAAAGTAATTGTTTTTAGTTCATAAATATGGACCTCCGCAAAGTAACGCCTGATTCAATAAATTACGATCATGATACTTAGTGAATGTATTTTTTAAGCGAAATAAATTAACAACTATAAATGAATGACGCACCCCACATCAGGCAACTGTGCAAGACATCGCCCAGTGTATGACCTCGAACCTACAATTTGTCAAGCTGTTCTTACCTGGACTGTTGCCTTCCCAGCTCGGTCACTACGGCTTATTAGATTAGCAACGACGTCACGGCTTAGCAAGATTGTGAGATTAGGTCTGGCTTGGCTGAAGTTATTTTGGGGGTTAGCATTTTGTTCCGGGAACGGGTCGCAGGTTTGCTGAAGTTAATTTAAGTTAGTGAAATTTGGGTTTGGTGGTGGCTAGTAAAGATTGAAATTGGGGAAATTTTCGGAGCTAACGGCCAACCTCCAGTAATGGAGTGGCACTTTATAATAATAATAATGATAATAATAGTTTATTGAATATTATGTTGTTGTACAAGATCTCAATAATTAAAATGTTCAGAACATAAACCCTTTAAGAAGAGGAAGTAAAGATTGCGGGACCGCGGTGGATGCGGAAAGCACAAGACCGGTCAGAGTGGAGAGCCGCGGGGGAGGCCGCCGGCCAGCAGTGGACGTCAGTCGGCTGACATGATGATGATGATGAATTTGGTATAGGAAGCCCTTTATCCGCAACATACAGCCCACGTTGCGGAAGGCATGCATCAATGTGTGCCGAGACACGCTTGTTAGAGTGATGAGACGCACCGACACGTCACCATACGTCACACTGTTGCATCATCGCATCGTCACTACGAGGTACGTCACTGCAGCCCATCGGAACATCGATCGATTTCGCAACGCAGTCAATCACTATTCTAAAACCTCTCTACAGGGACGACTCACAGACATTTGATTATTCCAAATCAGATCTGTTGGTCAATTAGTGATTAAGACATTTTTAACCGACTTCAAAAAAGGAGGAGGTTACTCAATTCGTCGGGGTCTAAACGCGAGGTAAAGTTTATGGTAAAGCTGCTGCTGATACCAAGGCGGATTTTAATTGAATTCAATGAACTAGCAGTTTCCGGCTTTTTGCTTTTGCGCTGGTTGTATTTTTTTATTGTATTATGCACATGCGATTTATGGTATAATTGTTTTCTGCGAGTATTGCCGTTGTAAAAACGCATGTCTAATAAAAAACAAGCTTTGCGTCTCATTTTGAATAATCGAGTTTTATAATTATGTACGAAAAAAAATCGTTCATAAACTCAACTCATCGATAGGCCACGCACCTGTTCAGCGCTGACAAAATGCAGCCCTCACTCATTAGCTGTCATTACACTGACATAATGTCAAACATCAAGGGATACTAAGTCACCGAATCACTTATAATAAATACTGGTCCGCGCGCGGAGAAGCGTATCTATCTATATTTTTATATCAATGACGCAACTCAAATAGGTATAGCTTTTTAGTGACGCCGGCACAAAATATCTGAATAAAAAACTCCTCTATTAAAATAAGAAACACCATTTTCTATTTGAGCCGTAGGTACGAGCAGAACGTATTAAAGTTTTGTCTACAGTGTTTCGTACCGCGTTAGAAGTTGGCCGTAGCCACAGGCCTCTCTGCAACGCATAATCGTGCAAATAATTTTTAATTCGAGTACTGAAACTTTTAACATAGGAGCCGATGGCACTTTTGGTTTCTAGGTTTCTGCGGTTATGATTTGTGTAGCTCTATAGCTAAAGAACCTACCTGTAGATATATTTTGTATTTCAGTAGTAGTGAAATAAACGGATTAGTCACGTATGTCAGTCCAGTATAGCCCGAAAACGAGAACGAAACCAAGGGTAGTTCTGAGCCGCCGTCAGAGGGTCGAGCATGACTTTTCGAATCCGGCGTAACGTTACGGTTATCGAATCGAGATCGAGAAACCTCATACTAAATTTTAGTCTCAAATACGCTCACGAGCGGGCGCTGTTCCAAACGCCATACTAACTCGATAACGTTTACTATTCGATTTTACGTGACGCAGGTTTCGAATATTCGAGCCTCTGTCTATCAGTCAAGAGACTATGCTGCTACAGACAGACGTCTCTTTTGGCGTAAGGGGTAAAAAATATTATTCGACTTCTGTTCCCCGTTACACTGTGATCAGTTATTCAATTAACTGCAGCTACAAAGAATCCAGTTTAATTGCTTCTTAAACGTACTAGACGAAGGCTTGTTAAGTCTTTAGAAAGTTTCCAAATTGGTTTCGGAAGTTCATATTTTTTCCATTTCCCCTTCATGCCATGTGGTTTCCAAGTCGCTTGAAAGTTTCCCCGAGGTTTAAAATTGGTTTTGTTTCCGATTATCTTTTGCATAAAGTATTTTATTGAGGTTGACAGAGTTTAGAGTATTCCGACTTAATCCCAATTGCTATTTTGCAATCTAGAAGCACATAAATTGATATTATGAATGCGTTTTTGCTGTGATGATCATTCTGTGATTTTTATTTAATTAATAACTTCAAAGGTAGGAAGTATCTTCTGAATGTATTATAACTTATTTTATTTAAGATGGAAGTCCTCAGCTTATCACAACAACAGCGCTAAGTACACACAAAGTAACCGCTGTCACCACACGTTCAAAACCACAAAGTTTTAAGATCCTTACAAAAAGCGTCCGGATTGAGAGACTGAGTTAACACCTTCTCGTAGTGTTTTGTAACAATAAGAGGATAGTTACTTCAAACGTATATTCTCAGAGGTATGGTGAGTATTTTCGATTTCAAAGTAAATTTGAAGTCATCTCTTGCACGCCTTATAGTCCTCACAGTAACGGGCTAGTAGAAACAAACGTAATGACGAATAAAAATGAAAAAAAAAATGAAATGAATGATGTGGCAATCAGATGGTACAATTTATTCTAAATGCAAGCCGTTGTTTCGTCAATCAATTTCACTTTTATATTCTATCTATGATAATCAGACAATCGTCGTTCATTGTTTATTGATTTTATTGCCACGATGATTATTCTGTAGTAAAGTTGTAATATGTATTTTTTTTTTTCATGACATGCAGAACAGCTCGAATAAAAAACCTGCACCCTAGAAGTGCACGAAAAAAGCCGTTCACGTTCAAATTTCTGAACGAACCTCTTTCACCCAATCTTTTTAATCCCCAATCATTACCGAGCCGACTCGTCAGAAATATCGCTTAAAGGATATTAATTGGGGGAAGTTTAAATATCTGTGCAGATTTAATTTCTGTTTCTGGCGGTATTTGCATTATTTCCAATTAAGCGGAAACTTTGCCCGGTCTGCGGTTTTGCCGTTTCTCGAAAGATAACATATATTTCAACTTAAACCTTTGATTTTTTTGGTTCTGACCGGTAGCTTATTCCTGAAGCCCTGCCAGCTGAGACAGTTCGAACCCATAACTTGGAAGTTCTGAATAATCGAAAACGATGCTAAGCGCGGTGTAGAAATGGATACGAAACTTTTAGCTCGTAAAAAAAACTAGATGTAACTGTATCTAACTAGGCAAAACAAGTGCAAAAACAACACAATTTTAAAACCAATCAATTACTAGCAAATTTGCTATCACTCCTTCGTTTCATTGGCAATTGAAAGAGAATAGCTCTGCTCTTGGCTTCAGGCGATGAAGCAATTGACTAAGGAGTGCCTTTTATTTAGAGCTTCCATAAAAAAACAGTCTTTACTATTGATAGAACTTCATTGCTTGTATTTCTTTATACCTCGATCTCAAGCCACAAAGCCTGACTGCAATTTTTTTTTAGTTGCCGTGATAGCCTAGTGGTTTCACCTGTGACTCTCGAGCCCCGGCGCGCACCTCTGAGTTTTTCGGAGTCCATGTGCGATATTACATTTGTAATTTATCACAAGCTTTTCGGTGATGGAATACATGGTGAGGAAACATGCACTTACGCTCCTGCAAAGCAATTCAATGATGTGTGTGCCTTCTGAGAGGAGGCCTGTGCCTAGCAATGGGACATAAAAAAGGCTGGTGATTATGATGATGATAATGTGGATGATAAATATTTTCTATAAAACCCCTGTAAGTAAATACTTGTGGCACACATTGCACATAATGCTGACAATACCTATTTCAAGCACACAAGAAACGTAGTAACTAATCTATCAAAACTCTAAGACAACCCAACGGGCTCAATCTCAGCTAACACCTTTTTCTCTCAAGAAAAAAGGAATTCCAACCAATCTATAACTTCTATTTGCGCTAAGGGAAAGCGGATTTGTCCCCGTTCGTCGGCCCACTGGGCATCAATCTGGGTCCACCAGAACCTGGCTTAGCAATAGTAATCCCCTGCCCATTTCGTTAAATTATTTTCTTTCAGTAAACTCTTAAAATAACGGTTTTCTTCAATTTCAATAAGCCAAGGATTTCGGAGAGGTATTAATTACTGTTGACTGTTTTTTCTCTTGAGACCGGCTTCTCAGTGCGTCTGAAAACGTTGAAGGATGTTAATTGATTACAGAGAGAACTGATTTTATTAAAAAAATTACTTATTCAAGGTTATTATTAAATATTAAGGGCATTTTTTTCTGCCAGAAGCCAGCGTTAATAATTTCACTACCTAAGTTTTGTTCTGTATAGTATAAATGTAATATTCCATAGTCTATTTGGACCTTCTAACCTTGAAACTATAATTAATGTCATTTTAAAGCTATTCTCTTTCACGCTCTAGTTTTACCTCAATTTAAATTTTAACTTGCATAACAACGTTTGTGTTTACAATCTCAAATTATTTTATGAGATTCTAAATGAAAACTGTAACAAACTTTACTAATTACGTAATTATTTTCTTGCCATTATAAAACGTAATTCTCAGGTCTATTCAAAATAAGTAATATATTTGAAAACAGTTTTATTTTCTTACCTTCAACTTTATTGTGGTCAAAAAAGGCAAAATTGACAGTTGAAGCAGTATTTGCAGATC
Organism: Clepsis dumicolana; assembly: GCA_963691665.1. Taxonomy (NCBI): domain Eukaryota; kingdom Metazoa; phylum Arthropoda; class Insecta; order Lepidoptera; family Tortricidae; genus Clepsis; species Clepsis dumicolana. The sequence continues at coordinate 51,069 of CAVNVB010000202.1, forward strand.
CTTAAAAGAAGCCCCGTCTGAAGTCATCCATTATTCAGTGGCACAACGGAACGCTTTCACGGGACAATGAAGTGTCTATTAATGTTGCTACATGGCACGGGTTTGATTCCCAGGCATTACATAGGAGGAATGGGGACTGATGTGTTTTGATACTTGACGCTTTTAAATATAAGTTATAACCCGTGGCAACTCAAGAATTTAATTAAAAAGTAGGTAGTTTACTTTTCCTCAATATTCAAATCATCTACTTTGGATTTACTTACTATATAAAATTATATTTAATGGTACTATTTCAGATTTTAAATATTTGACAAATTTTAACAGTTTAAAACCTCCAATCGGGCACAAATTACAAGAAGAAATAGCTTCCTATCACAAGGAATGATACCTTACAAATTCCTGATGCTGCTGAAATGATAAATAGCCCGAATGTAATTGAGGCTTTAATTCCACGTGAATAGATTTATTTCTCGCACGTGCGTCGTTTTGCGAATGAATTTGGTGTTTCTTATGGCAATAATAAGGGCGTGATCAATGGTATTAGAGTAAAAATTAAAAAGAGTCATTATAAAAAACGACGTTTATTTAGGTTTCTCGTATTGCAGGACATGTAAATCGAAATGGTCTTGGGATAAGGTGATGTTTGTATCAAGAAAGTTCCTATACCTGCCGACATACTCATGAGTCGACAGAAAAAATCTTAGTTGTACTAGCAAAGGAAACCACTCTAAATACCATCCGTAATCAATGAAAATAATCGATTTATTGATTATTTTTGTTTTTATTTTTATGAAACATTCATAGAATGAAATTCAACATACAATGACAATGCAAAGAAAAATTCGTTAAGCAGCTGGACTTGAACCAGCAACCTCGGTAATCCGTACCACGCTCCACCAATTAAGCTATACTTAACGTTGGTGTACCTAACGAATTTTTCAATGCCTTGTGTCATATTTTATTTGGAAGATCTCTCCTCAGCGCCATCTATGAGTAGCTTAATCAAGCGGCTCACCCACTACGGAACTTCTTCGAGCCGATGCAGAGTGGTGGGGAGTCAAACAGCGTGCTTTCTGTTAGTAATGTATTTTCTGCATCGTGGTGGTGTAAAAGAAGAGGCCGGGGCTGCGCTGTGCCAGAGCTTATATAACCTTAAGCAGCGCCCTCTATATTGCTTACAAACTACATAATATTTATTATAACACCCTCTGTGGATCGTGCCTTGCACTATATCGATTGCTTTCTAGCTTAAGTTAAATTAGGGACATTATGTTACTTATTAATTGTGAGAGCGTTCGTTAGATGGCGCTTGAACATACTCCCAGCCTTGAAATGGTAACATTTAAATAATATAATAAGTAAGTATAGGTATTACTTGAAATACCTATGGCTCATGATTATGATTTAGGTAAGCTTGCTTTGAATTGATTTGTTACCCTTTCAAAGCTGTACATAGGAAGCTGTTCCTACCGTGGAGGAAGCTGTTCAGAACAACTTCTTCCATGGTGTACCACTAGGACCTTTACCTTACCATTACCATAAGGGGAAATTACCATTGGGAGAAATAAAGTTGATTACACTACAAGTAAACAGGGTAATAAAGTAAAGTAGGTACACGTTCGGCTCTTATTTTGTTTGCCTAAACATCTAGATGTTGTTTTAGTTAATGACATGATTAGGTAAGGGACATATTCTTGCAAACGATCTTCGTACGATGGTGCCCTTGGATGTCTTCATCGTAGCCACGCGCGCCACTCCGTCGGGTCCGGGGTGAAGGCGCAGGATCCTCGCGAGCGGCCACTGGCAGGGTGGGAGGCGTTCGTCCTTGAGAAGGACCACGGCGCCGGCTGTGAGGCTGGGTCCCTTGGAGCTGCGCCATTTTGTTCGTTGCTGCAGTAGGCTGATGTATTCTCGCGACCACTTTCGCCAGAATCCTTGGCAGATCTGTTGGAGTTGTTGAAAATAATTGATTTTATTAGTTGGCACGTCTTCGTAGTCGTAGTCGGGTAGGGCCATGATAGGTCTACCTATAAGAAAGTGAGCTGGTGTCAGTGTTTGGATAACTTCGCTGTCATTACAAGTTATGGGACATAAAGGGCGAGAGTTCAGTACTCCCTCCACTTGCACGAGCACGGTGACGAATTCTTCGTAGGTTAATAAACTCTGACCAAGTACTCGTTTTAGATGAAATTTACATAGGCGTACTGCCGATTCCCACAAAGAACCCATGTGGGGTGAATATACAGGGATAAAATTCCATTTGATACCCTGGTCAATACAGGATGATGCTATATCGTCATAATAGACATTAAAAAAATTTAAAAGTTCGACTAATTCATTATTAGCTCCCCTGAATGTAGTGCTATTGTCACTAACGAGTTCCCTGGGCCTGCCCCTACGCGAAATGAACCGTCTCAAGGTCCCCAGGAACGCTTCTGTGCTCAGACCTGTAATCAGCTCAATGTGAATTGCCTTCGTTGCAAAACAAACAAAAATAGCGACATAGCATTTATAAGTTTTATAACCACGTCCTCGTCTATCACGCAGTGTAAAGTGACCAGTGTAATCTATACCTGTTACGTGGAACGGTGGGGCGGGGTTTATCCTGGTGCTGGGCAGGTTTCCCATGACGGGTGTGGGGGTCTCCGGCTTGGCCTTGAAGCAAGTGACACAGTGACTTACTATTTTAGTTGCTAATTTTTTTCCTTGAATGGGCCACATGCGTTCACGTACTGCGGCTAACAGCAACTGCGGTCCCGCATGAAACAGTCGGATGTGTTCGTTTGTCATAATTAATTTTGTAAGTGTGTGACTTGCGTGGAGGATGACCGGGTGTTTTTTGTTGTAACTGTACTGTGACAGGCTTATACGGCCACCCACTCTAAGGAGACCATCTTTAATAAATGGTTTGAGGCCAAGTAGTACCGAATTATTCGGTAAAGGGTTATTGTGTTTGAGTAAGTTAAGTTCGTACGGAAATGATTCGTTCTGTGCAACTTGGTAAAAGTGGTTTTTTGATTCCTCTAATGCTTGCAATGAAATAGGCCCTTTAATTTTATTTGCCTTTTCTTTACAGTTATGTATAAATAAACATAAGCAAAAACTCTAAACAATTTGCTGTCACTCGAGAATCTTGTAAGTAAATCATTAAAAAAGTTAGTTTTTTCATTATCACATTGGGTTACGTTACATGTTGTGTTTTGTTTCAGTTCGGGTAATTGACACGTTATTGACACTTCTTGCTTAGGCCATTCTTGCTCTGGTCTGCTAAGCCACGGGGGACCCTGCCACCATAGGCTGTTACATTGAATTTTATCGGCGTCAACCCCTCTCGATAAAAGATCAGCTGGGTTATCTTTTGATGACACCCAACTCCACTTTCCCGGCGAAAGTGTTTGAATTTGTGCTACCCTATTGGATACAAATCTATTTAATTTATGCGGCTGTGTTTTTATCCATGCTAGCACGACACACGAATCTGACCAAAATTGAACCTTATTAACCTCACACTTTAGTGATTCTTTCACTGTTTGCATCGTGTTAGCTAACAAGTGCGCCGCGACTAGTTCTAATTTTGGGATGGTTTGTTTTTTGATGGGTGCTACCCTTGATTTTGCGAATAGCAAACGTACAATGACGTTTCCCTGTACATCAATAGAACGTACATAGCACGCCGCTCCCATAGCGTGATTTGATGCATCAGAAAATCCGTGCAACTCGATTTTATCGTAGTTTGCTATAACAATATGTCTGGGGATTTTTAATGACGCTAGGTATTTTAATTTTTCGTAAAAGGTTACCCACTCCCTTTGCAGGTATTCTGGGACGGGATTATCCCATCCCCATTTGTCTTGCCACAGCCTTTGAATTAAGCATTTAGCTGTAACAAGTACAGGCCCAATAAGGCCCGTGGGATCAAAAATGCTAGATCATTTTGAAAGTATTATGCGTTTTGTCACTACTTTAGGGATTGATTCTGTTTTAATACAATAAAGCAAGTGATCGTTTTGACTAGACCAAGATAGTCCCAAAATTTTATGCGTGTCATCCCCGAACCGTGTGTCTGTAATGTTTGTTTGTGTTGAGTTCGTATGTGTCATTAACATACCTTGCAGCTGCGCAGAGTTTGATTTCCATTTTCTTAGCTTGAATCCCGCGCCCTTGAGGATGCGATCGGTCTCCAAGGCCACTGCCGCTACTTCCTGAAGGTCGTCCCCACCTGTCAGGAGGTCGTCCGCGTAGAACTCGCTGGCAATGGCGTTGGCAGCCGCTGTGGTGCTACTCGTAGTTGCCACTGAGGCTGTTGCTGTGGATTGTGTTTTTAAAAGCGCGTGAGTTTCCTGTGCTAAATGCAATAAGCATCGCGTAGCGATGTGTGGTGCTGCCTTCAGGCCAAAACTAAGCGTTGTTAAAGTATAGGTTTTTAACATATGGTGTGGCTTCTCGCGCCACAAAATACACTGCAAATGTCTTTGTTCTGGGGATAAAAGTATATTGCAAAACATTTTTTCAATATCGGCATTAATTACATATGTATGTAATCGAAATCGTAATAGAATATTAATAAGTTTGTCCTGTCTGATCGTACCTTTGTGTTGAATGTCGTTGAGTGAGACACCCGTTGAAGTGGGTTGACTCGCGTTAAATACTACACGAATCGGAGTTGTGACCTTTTCAGGGTTAAGGATACCGTGATGTGCTAGATAGTTAGGCTGCTCGTCAGATTTAGCATTGTATTCAATCATGCGGCCTGCCTGTTCAAAGTCTTTCATAAATTTTAAATATAATTGTTTGTACTGTTCGTCGCGAGCAAAACGTTTTTCTAACGATTTAAATCTCTGTAGTGCAATCCCCCTAGATTCCCCTAACAATTTAGGTGACGCCTTAAGTGGTAGTGTTACCACGAAGTTGCCATCAGAAGAGCGGGTGTGACACTTAAACACATCTTCGCATTGGATTTCATCATGTGACAACTCTGATACCCTCGCTTCTTGCCCCTTGTCACTCATACTGCACTCTTCTATCTCCCAAAATTTACGCAATTGAGATTTTAAAGATAAGTTGCACCTTACCTCATGTTTTCTCGCTACGGTGCTGTCCAGAACGCCTGATATTATCCAGCCCAACAGGGTTTTTTGTAGTATAGGCAGCCCATCTCCGAGTCGATGCTGCCCTTTGCATAGCAACCGGTAAAATAGCTCAACTCCTATGAGGATGTCAATTTCACTCGCCTGGTGAAACCTTTCATCAGCCAGGACGAAGTGCTGCGGAATATTTAAAGACTTTATGTCAATGCACTGATTTTTTATGTTACAAATATTAGGTACGATTAAACAGGACAATTCGGTTGAATAAGGTTGGTTTCTCGACTGTAACTTAATGTTGCAAAGATAGTTTATATTAGAGGTGTTATTGTTAAATCCGATTACTTGCATATTTGTTCGATGTTTATCAATGTTTAGTAAATTAAACGCCCGTTCTGTTATAAAGTTCGACTGTGATCCGGAATCTAACAAAACTCGCAATGTATGTTTATTATTGAAATCGTCTGTGACGTAAACAAGAGCTGTTGATAGGATAACTACCTTTTTATAGTTGTTTTGCACCAATAATTGTGACGTTCGGGGAGGGGACGCGCCCACCTGGGACGTTGTACTCGCGCGCTGCCCTTGGTATGACTGCGGCGCTGCACTGCTATTATAAATGTTATTGTTACCTTGCGTTCGCGCCTGTGATTGCAGCCGAGTAACCTGTGACGTCATCTCATTGGAATGCGAGTTCAATAAAGTAGTTGGTTGTTGTTGTTGTTCGAAATGAGTAGGTATAGTTTGCTGCGCCCGTGATAAATGCAAAAGACTATGATGTTTACCGTTACAGTGCTTGCAGTTCATTGAACGGCAGTTAGTTATCATATGGTTTGGATTGAAACAATTCAGACATACCCTGAGTTTTTTCACCATTCGTATACGTTCCCCCGTCTGCAGAGCGAGAAACCTAGGACATTGGTATAGAAAATGCTTACCGTTACACTGCGGACAGGTTGATGTGTGTGTTTTAGAATCTGAGGACGTGGTTACCATAGCTTTTTTTGCTTGCGCTTCGCGCCCGTTCGACATCCTAGTCTGTACCGTGTCCATTTGGTCTGCTCGCGATCTGATGAATGTCTTGAATTCCTGCAAAGAAGGCAATTCCCTTGAGGTACTACGTTCCTCCCACTTATTTTGCAAGCTAGGGGGCAATTTGGACGATATTAAATGAATCATAATAGGATCCCAATCCTCTGTGTTTATTTTAAGCGATCTTAGCGACCGTAAGTGTTTAGATATATTATCAACTACCGATCGAAGTGCGTTAGGGGTTTCTTGAATCGGTTCGATATCGCAAAGCGCTCTTAAATGATTTGTTACTAATAGCCTTGGGTTGTTGTATCGCTCGCAAAGTAGTTTCCACGCAATATTGTAGTTTTCGTTAGTGTATTCTATTGAGCTAATAACCTCCAAGGCTCCAGCCACTAGGCAACTCCTTAAATATTTAAATTTTTGAATAGGTTTTAGCGCGCTCTGATTAATAAGTGCATCAAAGGTTTCTCTAAATTCTAGCCAGCCCCTGAAATCCCCCTTAAATGTTGGCAATGAGATTTCGGGATATTTTACAGACTGCTCACTGATATCCAACGTGTATGATCTATTCTGATCCTGCACGGGTGGTACCTGTGAGGTGGTTTTAGGCGTATAGCTCTGTAACATGTCCTTTGCTTGTGCAATGGTTTTGAAATACAGATCTTCGAAGCTGTCGCATTCGGCCATTTGAGCATCTATGTCAGTGCTTAAAGTTTCAATAGATTCTTGGACCTTGTTAAATTTTTTAAAAACTCTTGCAATATTTTCAACTCGTAATTCTAATTCTATTATTTGATCTGCGGTTAATTTAGCTATGGCCTTTTGTGAAGTTACATATTTACGGAAGCTAGTAAATTGGCCTTTGTATGCCGCCCGTTGTCTTTTTAAGACCGGTAGCTCAGTAGCTTCCAGGAACACATCGCCCTCGTCCTGACTATCACTACTGTCGTCTCCCATTGTGCCAGCAAATAAAGGGAATACTGAAACTGAAAGTAGTCAAGAATTTGCGAAATCAAATAAATAATGGAAATACCAGCTCACGTATCTTTTAGGTAACTGCTGATGGCCCCTGGCCCGTGGCTCGTGGTACGTGGCGCGTTGCTGCGCTCGGCTGGCTGGCGTTGAGGTTGCTGGCACGTGTTCTTGCTTCTCCGTGGATGACTTCTGTCTTCTGTTGAGATAGATGGCTCCACGTGTCGCGTTTGGGTTCTGCTATGTTAGTTAGGTTGGTTGAGTTCGTGTCGGTGGCGCTGGATCGACGCGGCTTCGGTTGGTTGCTGATACGTGGTACGGGTTTGGTTTCCACGCACGATGCTTATTGGTTGAAGGATGATGGTGCGCGTGGCGGCGTTCGAGCCACGCGGTACGTAAAATAGTTGGCACGTGGATTTGGTTTCCACGCACGTTGTTCGATGGTTGAGGGATGGTGCGCGTGGCGGCATTCGAGCCACGCGGTGCGTCAAATAGTTGGCACGTGGATTTGGTTTCCACGCACGATGTTCGATGGTTGAGGGATGGTGCGCGTGGCGGCATTCGAGCCACGCGGTGCGTCAAATAGTTGGCACGTGGATTTGGTTTCCACGCACGATGTTCAATGGTTGAGAGATGGTGCTTGTGGCGTTCGATCCACGCGGTGCGTCGAATAGTTACCACGTGGTTTTGGTTTCCACACACGTTTCTCGTTCGTTAATAGAAACTGATGCACGTGTCGCTCGCTAATGACTTGGACCCCTTTTCTGCACTGATTAGGCTCACCAATAGCTGCAGCTGAGAGGTTGGGAAGAAAGCTGCCGCCGCCTATTCGCTGATTTCTTGCCCTGCGTTTCTTCTTGGACTCCGTTGCCGCTGGCTCCTGCGTGTCAGCCGTCTTGTCTGGATCCGCGGGCTTCCCTTTTTTTTTTCTTTGCTGGATCACGTCGGGGTCACCAAAATTTATGTTCGAGCCGATGCAGAGTGGTGGGGAGTCAAACAGCGTGCTTTCTGTTAGTAATGTATTTTCTGCATCGTGGTGGTGTAAAAGAAGAGGCCGGGGCTGCGCTGTGCCAGAGCTTATATAACCTTAAGCAGCGCCCTCTATATTGCTTACAAACTACATAATATTTATTATAACACCCTCTGTGGATCGTGCCTTGCACTATATCGATTGCTTTCTAGCTTAAGTTAAATTAGGGACATTATGTTACTTATTAATTGTGAGAGCGTTCGTTAGATGGCGCTTGAACAACAGTTACGCATTAGTGGCAAGAGATGGAGCTATTTTCTGAATCAATGAAAATAATCGATTTATTGATTATTTTTGTTTTTATTTTTATGAAACATTCATAGAATGAAATTCAACATACAATGACAATGCAAAGAAAAATTCGTTAAGCAGCTGGACTTGAACCAGCAACCTCGGTAATCCGTACCACGCTCCACCAATTAAGCTATACTTAACGTTGGTGTACCTAACGAATTTTTCAATGCCTTGTGTCATATTTTATTTGGAAGATCTCTCCTCAGCGCCATCTATGAGTAGCTTAATCAAGCGGCTCACCCACTACGGAACTTCTACAGTTACGCATTAGTGGCAAGAGATGGAGCTATTTTCTGAATCAATGAAAATAATCGATTTATTGATTATTTTTGTTTTTATTTTTATGAAACATTCATAGAATGAAATTCAACATACAATGACAATGCAAAGAAAAATTCGTTAAGCAGCTGGACTTGAACCAGCAACCTCGGTAATCCGTACCACGCTCCACCAATTAAGCTATACTTAACGTTGGTGTACCTAACGAATTTTTCAATGCCTTGTGTCATATTTTATTTGGAAGATCTCTCCTCAGCGCCATCTATGAGTAGCTTAATCAAGCGGCTCACCCACTACGGAACTTCTACAGTTACGCATTAGTGGCAAGAGATGGAGCTATTTTCTGAATCAATGAAAATAATCGATTTATAGATTATTTTTGTTTTTATTTTAATGAAACATTCATAGAATGAAATTCAACATACAATGACAATGCAAAGAAAAATTCGTTAAGCAGCTAGACTTGAACCAGCAACCTCGGTAATCCGTACCACGCTCCACCAATTAAGCTATACTTAACGTTGGTGTACCTAACGAATTTTTCAATGCCTTGTGTCATATTTTATTTGGAAGATCTCTCCTCAGCGCCATCTATGAGTAGCTTAATCAAGCGGCTCACCCACTACGGAACTTCTACAGTTACGCATTAGTGGCAAGAGATGGAGCTATTTTCTGAATCAATGAAAATAATCGATTTATTGATTATTTTTGTTTTTATTTTTATGAAACATTCATAGAATGAAATAAAACGATAAAAATCGATTCGATCGATTATTTTCATCGATTCAGAAAATAGCTCCATCTCTTGCCACTAATGCGTAACTGTAGAAGTTCCGTAGTGGGTGAGCCGCTTGATTAAGCTACTCATAGATGGCGCTGAGGAGAGATCTTCCAATAAAATATGACACAAGGCATTGAAAAATTCGTTAGGTACACCAACGTTAAGTATAGCTTAATTGGTGGAGCGTGGGTACGGATTACCGAGGTTGCTGGTTCAAGTCCAGCTGCTTAACGAATTTT